>RXPK01005157.1:0-121321 GCA_004143645.1 Protaetia brevitarsis | reverse complement strand
CTAGAAAAACTCAATCACTTAATATAAGAGCCCACAGTCGTGATTTACTGTATCAATGCAAACTTCTCCTTATCGTGGATGCATTGTTCACAAACAACTACAACAGCGATTATATCCCATTCTGAGGGAAAGAAAAACATACAGCCCAAACCATTATATCTACGCAACCCATCAACCAGGAGTGACCTTCGCTAATGTAGTAAAAAACAGTCAGCAAGAAAGTTCCACGGGACCAAACATTCAGTCGAACGATATGACTAGATTAGAGGGAATGCTAAGTAAGCTTATGGAGCAGATGGACAATGCTTATCTGCTGACAACAGTCATCAGCAAATTGGCTTAATGGCGACGAAAAATTGCTACAACATTGTCATATGGAATGCTAATGGTTACAACAGCACGCCAGGAGCTGAAGACATTTATAATAAACAACAAGGTAGATATCATGTTAATATCTGAATCTCACCCCACAGATAAACATTACCTACGCATACCTAAATATAAAATATATAATACCAAACATCCAGACAACAAGGCTCATGGCGGCACTGCCATTATTATCCGAGATGATATTCAACATTATGAAAGAGAGCAATTTGCAAAAGACTACCTACAGGCAACTAGTGTCACCATTGAGAGTGAATTTAGCCCGCTGACTGTATCAGCTATCTATTGCCCCCCGAAATATAACAACAAAAAAGAGCAATATGAAGAATTTTTCAACACCCTCGGCAACAAATTCATTGCTGGTGGAGACTATAATGCGAAACACCCTAGATGGGGATCACGATTAACTACGCCGAAGGGCAGACAACTGTCAAAAGCTATGGATGCTAGCAATCTTAAGTGCATATCAACAACACAACCAACATACTGGCCCACCGATAAGAAGAAAATCCCTGACGTAATAGATTTCTGCATCGTAAAAGGAATAGATCCAAAAAGATGCAAAGCAGAATCATGCCTAGAGCTAACATCTGATCATTCCCCAGTAAAAATCACAGTCCACGCACAGATTCCAAATAAAGAGAAGCAACCATCGCTCCACAATAAAAGGACTAATTGGAACCTATTCAGGGAGAGACTTGATCTATCTCATTGAAATGCTCACTTAAGACAGCGATAGACATCGAAATAGCGGTGGAAGAACTCACGAAAAGAATTCAAGAAGCAGCTTGGTTCGCCACTCCTCCAACTAAACTCAATCCCCATCAGGAGGAACTACCTTACTGTGTGTTACAGAAAATTGCCGAAAAACGACAATTGAGGAAAAAATGGCAACAAGAAAGAAGCGAGTCCCATAAGAGTAACCTAAACAGAGCAATCAAAGAACTGAAAGAATTGCTTTTGAAACTAAAAAATCAAAACATACAACAGTATTTACAAAGTCTAACACCAACTGAAACGACTGATTATTCCCTTTGGAGGGCAATTAGCAAATTAAAAAGACCACCGCAAGCTGATCCACCAATCAGAGATCAAAATAACCAATGGGCGAGAAACGACAAAGCTAAGCAGAAGTATTTGTTAAACATTTGCAAACAGTTTTCGAACCGTTCAAATCTGAAGGTATGAAGGAAGATGAAGAAGAAATAAGTCAATTCCTAGAGGCCCCATTCCAGATGGAACTGCCAATCGAAAAGATCAAAGAACGCGAAGTTAGAAACACAATCTTAAAAGAAATCAGCATAAAAAAGGCGCCTGGCTTTGATCTGATTACCGGGAAGATTTTACAAGAACTATCTGCAACATGTATTAAACTTATCACATTTATATTCAACGCAATACTTCGACTATCTTACTTCCCAAGTCAGTGGAAAGTAGCCCAAATAATCATGATTCCAAAGCCAGGTAGAAAGACTTCTGACGTCACCTCCTATAGGCCTATTAGCTTACTGCCAATGCTCTCGAAGGTGTTTGAGAAGATCTATGTAAAAAACTGAAACTAATCATTGAAGAACGAAATATAATTCCGAAACACCAATTCGGCTTTCGGGACAAACATGGCACCATTGAGCAGGTTCACAGAATTGTCAAAAAAATAAACAAAGATCTTGAGGCTAAAAGGTATTGCTCAGCAGCCTTTCTAGATATTACACAGGCTTTGATAAGGTTTGGCACATGGGCTGTACTACAAACTAAGGAAAAATCTGCCACTCCTTATTATCTACTATTAAAATCCTACCTGTCCGATAGGTGTTTCCTAGTCAAACAGAACAATCAATATTCTGACATGTATCCTATCCACTCTGGTGTACCGCAAGGGAGTGTATTGGGACCTATCCTTTATCTTCTATACACGAGTGACCTACCGACAACAAGATCCACTATTATGGCAACGTTTGCGGACGATACAGCGGCACTTGCCTCCCACTCAGATCCAATATCGGCCTCGAGGAATCTTTCAGATCAGCCTCAATAAGATCCAGGACTGGTTAAAGAAATGGCAATGAAGGCCAATGAATCTAAATCTACACATTCACATTCACAATGCGCAGAGGAACATGTCCGCCAGTTAAAGTTAATAACTGCGAACTCCCGCAAGCTAACGAGGCTAAATACTTAGGCATTCATCTAGATAGGAGACTATCCTGGCAAAAACATATATTCACAAAACGCAAACAATTGGGCATTAAACTCAAACAAATGTATTGGATCATTGGTCGAAAATCGCAATTATCCTTTGATAACAAGATTTTAATTTACAAAGCCATCTTAAAACCAGTCTGGACATATGGGATACAACTATGGGGTACCGCTAGCAACTCTAACATCGCCATCCTTCAGAGTTCCAGAACAAGTTTTGCGTGCATCGTCGATGCTCCCCGTTATGTGACCAATGAAGTTATCCTACGTGATATCCCACTAGCCCCGGTAAAGGAGGTAATCACCCAGTGTAGCATTAAGTACCAAGAAAGACTGTTAGTTCATCCGAATACATTAGCCAATCAACTGTGCTAGTGCAGTGTGACGAAGTGCGACGATTAAAAAGGTTTACACCTAAAGACTTACTTAACAGATTTCTTTAGCCAATGTATTTAGTTATTTATTTATATAAGGACGCAAAAAAACTTTAGGTTATAATTAAGCAGAGTGGCTCACTGGAGCCATTCTATTCATGTTAATACGTCAAAGCAAAAGCTTATTGCCCTCGGGCAGATTGCTGAATTAAGGGAGTTAAAAAAAAAACTTCTCCTAGACACCTCACCACAAACTACTCACCCTTCGACCCATCCGTGAAAATTTCTAAACCTCCTCCGAAAGTGCCTATAAATTTATCATAAGTAATACTTTTTAATTTCCCGGGATGAATTCGTCTACTCGCCTTTCTAAATCGCCCGGTTCTAATCTAGTTTCCGCTTGCCATAATTAAATCCTCAAAGCTTACTTTATTCGCGTCCCTACGAAATTTAAGTTCCCTTAAAAAGTTTCCCCTTAATCTATGGTAATATAACCGAAATAACGCACGCCGCGTCCGCCGAAATAGATGAATACGCTTTCGCTGCCCTAGCCGTTAATAATCTAAATAAAACTACAATTTTACGCAGCGCGAGAAATAATACATCGTGTACTGAACTTCGGAGGCGACTGTACCCCTAAATCGGGCGTTTCTTCAGAGAAAAAAAATGCGGTCTGCTTCTACCGTGGTACTCTTTCAGTCTGTAAAGTTTCATGGAAATCGCATTTTGATACCAGCCGGTGTTCCCTTGTTAGTGTGCTAGCCGCTGCATTGAATCGACTACCACCTTATTAGTTTATTAAACAAATAACTATTTTTGGTGACAGCTAAGTGGTGGTTGTGCGAAATTCGAACTGTTCCCAGAAGATCTAAATCTAGATAAGGGTAACGTATGGTCAATAGACTTAACAGCCAGTGTAACCGAAGAAGGAACAGAACAAGTAGAATCCACGTCTAAATCCCTATACATCAACAAGAATCCCTACTCGCTGCAATGGAACTACAAGAATACGTATATTAAGCATAAATTACCTTACAAAGGAGAATTGGAACTCACAGATGTGAAGGTTCCGCTCGACACGGTGGAATTGTGTTATTATAATATAAACGTTGAGAGCAAGACTTGCAACAATCTCACTCTAGGTTCAGATAAAAAGATCATATTTACCATTCCACCATTGAAGAATATATCTGAAATAGAAGCAATTCCCGTTGAGGTATATATTCAATACTATTCCTTCGCTTCAGCACTCATTGCCATCCTTATTTCAGGCATCAACTCCCGGCATATCAACCCCTTACAATCCGTCACTTTATCTCAAAGTATGGCAATCGAATACCAGCAATAGTATTATGATTTTAAATACTGAACCAAAATCGGTAGATTGTCAGTCAACCCTTTCGTACAATGTAGTTTACAATTCAGATAGGTTCAAACCGGACGAGGAAGTTGAATTCAAATACATGGTAATAATGGAAGAGGCAGGAGTCATGGAGATCCTTCCACCTAACAGCTCAATGTTTTCAGTTGACATCTAGAGGTGATATCATCAGCGCTGGCAGTGTTATGGACAAACCCAAGAAGAAGTTGTTGAACCTAGATGAGTATCCCAATGTTATGGGAAAAGAGGAATACGATGGGGCGATCTCCATAGATCAATTCGAATTGAAGATTAAGCTTGATAAAAAAATTTATACCCAAGCAAAGTTATTGGTTTATTACGACTACGATGGCGAAGTTGTATCTGACGCAATTGATATCGAGGTTAATGCTTGCTCTCCGAATCAGGTAACATATTATTTTGTTTCAAAAACCTGCATCGATTAGAAAAAAACATCCGTGAAAATTTATCTCATTCCAAACTAAACAAACGGACTTTTTCAGGTAGCGGCGAAGTGGAAGGAAGAAACATTGTATCCTGGCGAAGTGGGCAATTTGAATATCAAAGCCGACAAGGAGTCTTTGTGCTCCGTTTCTTCAGTGGATAAAGCGTCATCGTTTTTAGGAACCGGCCCAACGATCGACGCCAAAAGAGTTGTAAATTCCTTCCATAGATACTCATATAATTACGAATCCAACTGCATTAAACCCGAGGTTCCTAAAAATAAAAATGGTGAGCAAAAAGCGATTTCTTATCTGTTATCATATGCGAAATAAGATGGGTTTACACTAAAATTTTATTAACGTGAGAGACCCAGATAACAATTAAAGTTTACACAAGCTTTGTTTAAGGTTATCCCAACAAGCGAAAAAGTTTGTCGGTAAACTTGTCATTGACAAGGGTGTAAGCTTGATGTAAGGTTCTGTCAAGGTTTCTAGTTGATATAGGACAAAGTTTTCACAAGCTTGTCTATAAAAGCATATGACAAGGTTAGAATGACAATATTGAGCCAAACTTTAGAGAAAGCTTGTACAAACCTTGATAAAAGCTTGCGACAATCAAAAGAAAATAGGAATTGGGTATATGAAGGCGCACTCGCGGAAATAAGTAAAAATGTATGAGAATTTCAGTATCTAATAAAAAAAAAGAAAAAGCCGCGATTCTCTCTGTAATAAAAAAAAAATCAATTCAACGTATTTCCTTCGAACTTGCACATGTTTAGTCTTTAAACTGCCAATTTATCTGTACTTAAATGTATGTGTTTGTGTACGTATATTTATCGGTATTTTTACAGAAAATGAAAGCTCCTTAATGATTAATTTGTAATTTGCAATGGTGGGGCCATGGCCCCATGACACTTTAAGAGGGACCGCCTCTGGTTGGATAGAATAACTAAAAGTGAATAAAATGCAATTTATTTTAAAAAAAATCATGATTTTCAAATGTTTCTAAATACATGTACGAAGATTTGCACATGGCCTCAAAATTGAATTCTGAGCATATCTTTTAAATAAGTTTAAGCTCACCTTTTTCCGGTTCATTGTCTAAGTATTTTTGTAAATTCGTCATACTAGTGCTCACGTGACATTTTTTGAAAATAAATTTTAATGCTGAACCTATTCGCTCAAAACAATCCATATTATAATAATAAAAAAATTCCTATGTGTTGCAACATTTTTACCGATCACTGTATAATAATAAGTACAGAGAAGACTGAAATATTGTTTATTTGCAGGTACACCAGAGTTGGAAGTTTATTATAGGTATTACGATTCAGGGGCCGATTCTCATGCTGCATTCAAGGTAACATTGCAAAAATCTAATGATGAGGGATTATTTCGTCAAACTTGCTTTATATGTTCTACAGGATTCTAGTATTGGGGTGATATCTAACCTTCGTTTCATTTCCAAGAAATGCAAGAGTAAGTTACGATGTTTTAAAGACGAAATACATAACTTTCTATTTTATTTTTCAGAGCAAACATATATACGTAAGTATGGTACTTTCTATTTTTTTTTCCAGTCATTAATACAATAAACAGAGGAAGATACATGCTTGTACGACTCTAATCTTAAAAAAAAAACAGTTATAGCGGATATCAAACTGATTTGCTAATAACAAAAGCTCCATTATTAAACGACTGATAATTTGGTCACGATAGAATTAAAGGTAATTTCAGGAACGATTTATATGTATGAATTTTGCAGATTATCCAGAATTTGCGCTACGTGGCGGTCCTAGTAAGTAACTTAATCAAAATTAGCAGCATGTTACTAGGTTCACATATTTTTTGCTTCACTAAGATTCGGCATAAAATATTCCCTATACTGGGTGAGTTTTTTATCTCGAGACAATGGAATATCTCTAAAACACTGCATCAAATCAAAAAAAGATCTTAATAAGATTTGTTATAATGTAGGGGGCTCACTGAATGGTGACGAACTCGATCCTCTCCCCCCTCCCCCTCCCCCAGAGTGGGAGGGGGATAACTTTGAAATTTTAAATGGGAACCTCCATTTTGTATTGCAGATTCGCATTCTACGTCATCGAGTATGTAGTTTTTATTTGAAACTTTTTTTCGATTCGTAACAGATTGTTGCGCTGTAATCGCAAAAAACATGAACGTCTAGAAAAAATACACAAAAAAGAGAAGCAAGCGAACATGATTTTGTGTTTTTTTATTTTAACATAAACTAACATTTCAAAAAGCCATGTGTTCGAAACTGTGCCCCTTCACTTCGACATATTTATTTATTCGCAATTGCAATACTATTCAACGATACAAAACCGTACTTTATTCAGTACTTGACAAGCTGTAAATACTAACACATTGTCCGATCCCCATTTAGATTAATTATTAATCCAACTAGTTAGTGTTGAATATTTGAACAGTAATGGAGGCTATAACATTACGCAATATAAATTATCGTAACGGCTTTTCGAAATGTTATTTAATGTTAAAATAAAAAACACAAAATCGTGTTTGCTTGCTTCTCTTTTTTGTGTATTTTTTGTAGACGTTCAGTATCATGTTTTTTGTGATTACAGCGCAATCTGTTACTGATCGAAAAAAAAAAATTCAAACAAAAACTACATAATTGATGGCGTAGAATCCGAATCTGCAATACAAAATGGGGGTTCCTATTTAAGATTTCAAAGTTGTCCCCCCTCCCACTCTGGGGGGAGGGGAGGGTGAGGTGGGGGATCGAGTTCGGCACCATTCAGTAAGCCCCCTACCTTATAACAAATCTTATTAAGATCTGTTTTTGATTTGATGCAGTGTTTTAGAGATATTCCGTTGTCTCAAGATAAAAAACTCACCCCCTGTATAATTACATTACTTACCTGCAGAAAGTTCTACTTATAGCATGTGAATTACGCTTTAGATAGCTTTCTTTTGTTTTTCCTCGTTGAATAACAATCTACAATATATTTCAGGTAGCCTTCTTTTACTTTTTCCCCTTTAAGTAGATATTGGAACAAATGTTGAGTTGTGGAGTCAAACAAAAAACAATTTTTTTCTATTTCTTTCCATGATTTAATTTTATGACATATTTTCTCTTAAGCAATTCTTAATTTTTTAATTTTTTTTCTAACAGCAGTAAATGAAAATATTTCGTTTTCAAATAGTTACATTTTATAATGGGGGAAGGTGGGGCAAGATGGGAACACTAAGCTATAGAACACTGCATCAGGATTGCAAATTGATATACAAAGTTCTAAGTAGGCTTGTTGTAATCTTTAAACATTTACCTCCTGATGGATGTATTTACAATTTTTCGTGGTACTCGTGATGTTGTGAGAAAATTTGAAAAGAAATATGTAAATACACCATCTTACCCCACCATGGGGGCAAGATGGGGTTCCAGGTGAGTTAAGAATGGGTTGTAACATAAGTCTGGGTAATATGGAAAAAAATAGATTTTATTCTTAAAAAAATCAAGAACAAAGCTAAAACTCTTTAAAGCGGAACTACTTAAAATAAAAAAATACAATAACGATAAGAATATTAAACTTAATCTTTACAATTGAGGCAATAGAAGATGAACTCATCCACATTTTCGCACACCCTCCATGTACCCAATTTCGCCATCCATGACATTGTATCCATACTTCCCCTTTGGTATCTTCACCGCACTTTCTGAGGCAATATAAACATAGACATAGTCATCTTCCTCAATAGAAGAACTTGATTATTTCCTTGACGTTTTCTAAAAATCTACTCTTTGCTTTCCTTACAAAATTCGGCTTCTTGATCTCTTCTGTTTTCTTCTTTGTAATTTTTTTTCCGTTAACACTTCCTCACCACTTCTAGTTGTCTTAGGGATTCTCCAGACTTCTATTTTCTTGTAGCAGATTTTTATATGTAGTGCTTGTAAGGATTGTTGTCTTTCCTTGTTACGCTTTGATTGAACCTGTACTCTATTCCTAACATGAGAAATAGGCATTATGTCTTCGAGAAAGCATAATGGAGATCACATCTCACAAATCCTATCAGTCAATCTTTTCCTGCAATTTTTGCATTTGTTCAACAACGAACTTTCCCCAATTTTTCAGACCATCGATAAGCAAGATTTCTCAAATCTTGAATTGTTAATCCTGATAGACCCAATTCCATTTTTTCAAATATGTAACTAGCTGTGTCTCGTCTTCTAGGGAAAAAAGTGTTTTTAACCTAATGATTTTCTAGGATGGAGAGGTCCAGCAAGCTGACGCGCTTCTTCCACTTTTTTTTCTAGAATTGTTTGTTGTACTCCATACTCATTCTCTCTCAACAGCACTTGTGAATATTAGTTCTGCTATTATTTGACAGCTGCTCACTGCCACTTTGTAGATAAGACGATGTCCCCATCATGCCTCGTGGGCCCATCTTGCCCCACCCTCCTCTACCTAATTATCATCAAAAATATCTCAAATACTGGTCGCACTAATTTGTTTTTGATTCTATATTCGCAAATAGTGACCCCAAATATCGCATAAATCACCAACTTTTTCCCGCTTATTTATATATCAATACCCAACTGCATTACTGAGTGTATTCAAGAGAGGTGATTTCATCCAATATTAAACAGCAATCGTTTTGAATTATAATTTTCCTCTCCTAAATTGTTCTTTATTTACACTTTTGCACATGAGCATTTTTTGATACTAATACACATCATTTTCGAAAAATTTCATGCTAGCGGACATGCATGGCTGGCGTATTTAACTGTAAGCAGTATATTTATGTTAAAGTTGTAATCCCAGTTTTTCTAACGAATTATATAATAGAAATCTATTAATATCCTAAATAGAAGAATGCACCTATTCATTTGGTTCTTTTGCGGTTAAAGTTTTCAGCATGGTGCTTGTATTTTTAGTCATCAGGTGTGCTCCGTTTATTATTGTACCAGCAATACGTGTTCCTTTTTTTAAAGGGTCACATAATACGCTCGCGAGAAATAAAATTTAACAATATCAATATCAAATGATATCCGCTTTATTGTAAAATAACATCGCAATCTCAACACACCACCGCAATACTTACTAAACTTTCATAATGCTGTAGCGTTTTCTTACCATGGGAGACCAGCTCAGTTTGGCGGTGCGGCTGGATCGGGTATAGCAGTACAAGCCTTCCACAAAGTTGTAGACTCTGTTGCGTTGAAAGCAGACAGTGTCGTGGTCACAGATAATCGTGGTTCAGAAGTAAGATCATTCTTCCCAGAAACGTGGCTATGGGACTTGGTACCGGTGTAAGTACTCCAACCACGGCGCATCCGCCAAATATCTCAAAAACTTCTGTGTTCTGTTTTTCGCAGCGAACAAGGAGAAGTCAATCTGGAACGCAAACTACCTGATAGTATTACGGATTGGAACGGAAACGTAATCTGCATGTCCTCTGATAGCGGTTTCGGAATAAGTGACAAAATAGAAATCAGAGGCTTCAAACCGTTCTTCGTGGATATTCTCCTGCCATATTCCATCAAACGGAACAAAGAAATACTTCATCTACCGATACCGGTATTCAATTACCTCAACCATAGCTTACCGGTTAGTTATTTAAATCTAATTTAAAAGCCAACATTTTGGTCGCAATATTCTTATCCGAAATCGATTTTTTGTAATCGAAATTTCAGATTCGAGTAACTTTAGAACCGTCTGAGGATATAGTTTTAATGGACGGAGAAGACAAAAACAGCTTCACCATGTGTTTAGGCGCTGAAGATAGTTATACACACAATTACCGTATAAAAGCCACAAAGATTGGACACGTTAACATAACTGTAGCGGCGAAAGTTGATCCATCATATGCCAAGGATTGTGCGCCGGATTCAGTAATTCGACGAAGGTAAACTTATATACAATGTGAATACAGTCGACCTGTCTGCTAACTCCTCGTTATTTTTCACTTTTCGTATTCGATAAATAATCTACTATACATGGATTATTTGATTCCCAATAACACCTGCAGATACATTTATATTTTGTGGCTACTGTAGATTTCTACCCGACCAGTGCCTGAGATATTTATATTTTGCAATTTTCGAATAAAATATTTACTAAAGTATTACACACTTAGTTGGTTTTGCTAATGTTGATACAAGGTCGTAGGGATACAGTGCTGTGGCACTCATCGACAAATCATATACAAGTGGCTGCATATTCCACACCTTTAAGTTAACAAAATATATATTTCTTTTTCAAATGGAACATAATATTTTTAATTAATTGCAGGACATTGATATAAGCTATCCGGGATTGAGTACTTCTAGCTGTTACTACCTTGAAATATTAAAACTTTTTGCAAATATATTTATTACGCGGTTGCAAAGCCCATACATTTGAAATATCTTTTCGTCCGCATACAGTACTTCATGAAAGATAATTTATCATTACGATATCTACTAAACATTGTTTCACAATATCCCAGACCACGGTAATAATCATCCGGAAAAAAGTACTTGTGAAATCCCAAATCTTTGACATTCGTATTTATTATTACATAAAATCTTATGAACCGTTGTTGCACCGATATCAAATTCTTGAACAATTTATTGAGATTTTTTATTATTAATTATTAATCGATTAAAGATAGTTAAAATGTTGGTCATTTCTTTTTTCGTGCACACACTTTAACAGACGGAAACCACCAAGTTCTTCTTTCGTTCCTTACTTTGCCCGTCGCCAGGTGGCAGCTTCACTTGATATAACTCAACATTCATGCAGAAATTTATATACGACATTATTTTCAGAGACGTAGTGCTGAAATCATTGCTAGTTGAACCGGAAGGCTATCCAAGTAATTTAATCAAAAGTGCGCTGTTATGCGCGAATGGTATGTCTTCATTTTATTCCATAATCGAATATAAAAGAGATAATAATCACTCTTACAGATACAGTAGGAGCGGACAACGTCCAGTGGTCCATAAATTTACCAGAAAATGTCGTGGAAGATACAGTAGATGGCAGAGTAACTATCAATTCCGACATATTAGGACCAATGTTTCAGGTAAATATAGATTTACCCAACCCAAAATATGTTTGTCGAATAATTTTAAATTCCAGAATTTGGAAAACATCCTGGTAGTACCCACTGGTTGCGGAGAACAAACTATGGCCACCTTAACACCAAACCTTTACGTACTGAAATACCTCGAAGCGAATAATGCTCTGACTGACGAAGTTAAAAAGAAGATTTTCAAGAATTTAGAAATAGGATATCAGCGCATGCTAAATTACGTCCATAGCGATGGGTCATTTTCAGCATTCGGACCACGCGAACCAGATGGTTCTATGTTCTTAACATCTTTCGTCATACGCACATTCAGGCAGATGAAAAAATACATATTCATCGATGATGACGTCATAAACAAGGCCATAAAATGGATAATCTCGCATCAGTTGGAGAACGGTTGCTTCGATCCAGTTCATCACGTCTTCCACCAAATGGTGTTATAATCTATTGCTTTTATAAGGATGTAATACGATAATATTTCGTGATTTCTAGGGATTGGCAAGCTCCAAAAATCAAACCACTGCATTGACGTCATACGTAGTCATCAGCTTTTTGGAAACCAACACGAAGATTGGCGAGGAGATCTTATCTAAGGCTAAGAAATGTATTTTAGACGATACCACTTCTGATAAATATACGATGGCCATTAGCTCGTACGCATTAGGGCTCATGGATTCACTTGAGGAGGCGAAAAACCGATTGAATAAACTAATTGAAGTGGCAGACAACAAAAATGATATGACATGGTGGACGCAATCGCAAGATTCTAAAGCTGAAAATGTGGAAGTGTCCGGATACGTGCTTATGTCGCTACTTAAACAAGATCCCGTGAATAATCTGGGCATAGGAAGCTCAATCGTTAGATGGTTGCAGAGTCAAATGAATCCAAGAGTGGATTCTTCTCCACTACGGTATGTAGATTATTATAAAATTATAGCAAGTCAATGAGAATAATTCCATTCATTTATCATTTTCCTGTCTTGAAGCATCCGGTAAATATGCATAAAATAACACTTGTCAATAAAATTTCAGATTTAATTTGTCCCACGAGGTAAAGTGGGTGAAAATATAAAACATTTGGATGTGTTAAACCATACCAAAATCTGCTTACTTTTAATAAACTTTACTTTCTTAGGACACCGTTGTGGGATTAGACGCAATATCCCGATATGCATTACTAGTTAATAAAAAGGAACCAAATGTTAAAATATCGCTTGAAACTAAAACCGACAAGAGGAATGTAGAAATCTCCAAACGAGATCGTACAAAACCAGAGATCTTACCCTTAACTGTGTATCCAAACGAAATCAAGGCGAAAATAGAAGGTGATGGATGCGTTTCAATACAGGTAATATTATATTACGTATAAATCTTTTGTCATTACTCTTTTATGCTTTGTTAAAATCTAGACCTCAGTCAACTACTATGTGGATAAGCCGTTAGCGATTGATGATCTCAAACTAGATGTTGAATTGAAACCAGTAAATCAAAAACTAAAATGCTCAATCATGGAAATAAAGCCGTGCGTATCATACACATCTCCAGCAAAGATAAACATGGCCATCGTCGAGGTAAACATGCTCTCTGGTTACGCTCCAGATCAAGCTTCTTTATATGAGCTCACAGCCGATCGTAATAGTGGTAAGTTTGATAAAATTTCTTGTTGGTATGAGTAACGATATTAATAAAACGAATTTGAAGCTGTCAAAAAGTTCGAACAAATAAGAAATCAAGTGGTGTTTTATCTGACGCAATTGGGCGAGGAAAAGGTTTGCTTACCGTTCAAAATAGAGGAAAATCTAATCGTAGAAAACGTGGCCAACGCCACTGTAAAGCTGTACGATTATTATAAACCCGAGTTGTCTGTCTCTAAGGTTTGTATTTACCTATTTATAGTTATTTGTTTGTGCTAATTATCTGTCATTTCCAGAGCTTTAATATAGAAGACTGCCATGCCAACGTCAACGTGCCTGCGTAAATTCTCCCATTGCAGTTATCAAAAAGTTTATTTGTGAATTTACTTGTTACCTTTGATGTCGTTATCGTATTTTTATATTTTATTATTGTGATGATGATTTTATTCAATATATGTATTTGACTTCTAAACAATATTATTTTACTACCGCTCGTAAGTAATGCTCTCCACTCATCACCAAGGAGAAAAACACTTCTTATGGGATAACTCATCTCATCACACAGTAAATTATTTACACACGGTATACATGATCCCATCGAAAAATTTTTTTTTTCTAAATAATCTGGTAGAAATTTGATTTTAAAACCTGTGAAGCACTGATGGCCGATTATGATCTTAAGAAATATATTTTCAAGTTTATAGTACAACTGGTATACTTCCCGATATCAACTTTCTTATTTTAAATAAAATCGCGCAGTTTTTATCGGTCTTGCGAATTTATCGCATCATCCATAACCAGTGTGTATTAGAGTTCTAAATTTCTAAACTTAACCGTTTTTTGAGATATTTGTATTTTGCAATTTTCGAATAAAACCAAATATTTACCAAACTATTACACACTAAGATGGTTTTGGTAATGTTGATACAAGCATGTAGGGATACAGTGTTATGGCACTCATCGACAAACCATATACAAGTCTATGTATATTCGGCACCTTTAAGCTAACAAAATATATAATATTTTTTTTTTTTTATGAATTTGATGCAGGATATTTATATAAGCTGTACGAGATTGAGTACTTATAGCTGTTACTACCCTGAGATATTAGAACTTTTTGCGTAAAAATGCCTAAAAAATATACAAACCTCTAATTTTAATAAAGTAAAGCTATTTTTCGTAGAATACACTATATATAGCGCGTCTCATATTTTGTCACACGTATTCGTAAAATATTTTTCGTAACTTAAAATACATTCATATGTATTAATTCGAAATATTCTCAAAAAAATATCTCAGAAAAATGAAAAATGTATGCAGCGAGACTCTGAATGTCGCCCCTGTGAAATCATCCCTACAAATGTCTAAACAACAAACAGAGGCATCAATGAACTAAAAATGACAATTATGTAATTTGATAGAAACGCAAAATAATTTTGTTAGCAATGAAAAAATGAGATAGAGTCCAGAACCCTCTTTTAAGCTCCCATGTTATTATTGCCAAAAACATATTACTGCCAAACTCCATAATTGGCATTTCGTCATTAGTGTTCTTCTCATTGTTGTAATCGTAAGATTACATCGGAAAAAAAATACAAAAGAGCATTAAAGAAGATATATATCCTAAATACAGTTATAATATTTCAAACAATGATCATTTACTAAAGTTAGTTATTAAACAGTATAGAAAGAAGACAAATCAGGAAGAGCGCTCTTTAGCCTATTATCCGTAAATTATTAAAAACATTAACTAGAAAGTCTGGCGTACCTACTCCATTTGACGTGGATTAACTGCCACTTGAAAAATGTGCAAACGTTTTTTGGTAGCTTTCTTCTGTTTTCCTCCTGTTCAATAGTTATTGAAACAAATGATGAGTACTAAAGTTAAACATTAATATTTTTTTCGTTTTTACCTTTTTTATATTTTTACCTCTTTTCAAGCAATTCTTATTTCCTCTAAACTTTTTTTTCAATTTTTTTACAACATTGTTTAATCGTTTTTTCAATTTTTCGATCTCCTCTTACTTTTTTTTTTCTTTCAAATTTTTATCTTCTTTTTTAATTCCTTTTCTCACTTTTTTAACCTTTTTAAACGATTCTAATTTTTTATACCTTTCTTGCCTTTTCTTTAATTTTTTTTTTCATTTTTCTTAACAATTTTCTCAAATATTTGTCAGCATTTTTTCCATTTTTTACCTCATTTCTGCGTTTTTTTGTTGGTTTTTTATTTTTTTTAGTTATAATCGTTTTTAATTTCTTCTTTTTCCGCTTTTACTTTCTTTGACGGTTCTTATTTTTTTTCGGCTTTTTTACATTTTTTTCATTTTTCACCAATTTCCTCAAATATTTTTTCCATTGTTTTTAAATTTTTTGACGTTAATTTTTAATTTTCTAAAAACTTTGAATTTTTGCAATGTTAATTTTTTAAACGTTTTTCACAGTTATTGAAACAAATGATGAGTACTAAAGTTTTTTTTTTCATTTTTACCTTTTTTATATTTTTACCTCTTTTAAGCAATTCTTATTTTTTCTAAACTTTTTCCATTTCTTTTTTAAACTTTTAATCGTGTTTTAATTTTTTTACATCTTGTTTTAATTTTTTTTTTTTTCTTGTTTCAAAGTTTTAATCTTTTTTTATTTTCCCCCACTTTTTTAACCTTTTTAAACGATTCTAAATTTTTCCACATTTCTTACTTTTTCTTTCAATTTCTTTTTTTTCATTTTTCTTAACAATTATCTCAAAATTTGTTAGCACTTTTCCAATTTTTACCTCTTTTCTGCGTTTGTTTGTTTTTTTAATTTTTTTTAAGCTTCATTTTTAATCATTTTTAATTTCTTCTTTTTCCGCTTTACCTTCTTTGACGGTTTTTATTTTTTTTTTCTAGCATTTTTTACGTTCTTTCCATTTTTTATTATTATTATTAATTTATCATTAATTTTTTTAAACGTTTTCCAGTTTTTCCATTTTTTTACTTGTTTTGCATTTGTAATGTTTTTTATTTTTCAATCTTCTACGTTTTTAATATTTTTTTATTTTTTATCTCTTTTAGCTCTTCTTTACTTCTTTTGTGTATTTAAAAAAAAAAATATTTTTTTTACATTTTTCCCTTTTTCCAATTTTTTTAAATATACTTTTTTCCATCCTCTTTAATTTTCTTTTACCATTTTTAAACAATTTCTTTCCATATACGTAATTGCCACGATTTATAAATATTTTTTTTTAAATGATCTTTTCTAACAATTACATAAATATAAAATCTCATCTCAAATTTTATTTTTCCTGTCTCATTTCAACTATTCCTTTGTCGTTTTTGATCCGCCATTTTATTTTTTTAAGAACTAACGCCAAATTTAACAACGTCAACAACCCTTATGCACAGTGCCCTCTGGCCAGTAAGTAATGTTTTAAACTTTCGCCGCATAGGTAATGCGAATGATGCCTAAAAGGCATGCTAAGCTAAATATGTATTTTCGAAATAATATACAAAACTTCCAAGCACTTACAGCATAAATGTAAAAGAATATCTAAATAAGGAAGGACGCTTTTTTAGAAACTTTTAATTAACAGACATAGCACAACGAACAAAATAAAAAGCTTCTGCGATTTTAAAATGTATACTTATCAGATATTAGAATATAAAAATCACTGAAATGATATCATTTTGAAACAGTGGAAAAAGAAATAATATATTTTTGATACATAATGTGCTGTATGGGAAATATGTACAAATAAATGTTATTACACGCATAATTGAGCATTACTTCCAATCTTAATTTATAATAATTAATTTATTTCTAACAATTTTGGATATTTGATAAAATAAAAATGCTTTAGTTATCATTAGATATACGAAGAGAATATCTACGCAAACATCTGATGTAAGACTGTTAACGAGTAAAATTGATTTCTGATAGTCGCATATCGCGTTGTAAAATTCAAATCATTAGAATAAATAACTCTTTTCCTAAAACCAATAATAAACAGCTTAAGCAGATACAACGCGTAATTAAGTTATTAACGTATACTAAGAAACGAAAAATGCGTAACGGGTAAAATCAACAGCTTATTTCCAAAATCACAATTTCTTTTATGATATACATTCGTCTATACCGGCAGTTCTTTGACCTTCGTATTTAAGGTGATTGGAAAAACCGGCAAATGAAAAACGCACAGCCTTACCGTCATGTAAATATGTACCAAACAAGTTAATCGACTTAAAGATCATCTTAGAGTGGTGGTGATAGTGATGTTTATAAAGTTAATCAATTACACGTGTTAGTGCGAGTAGAAAATATCGACCAAAAGATGCGGTTGATTTTACTTTTATCTACTGTTTTGTATTCAGCCTGCGATACATCAGAGAGGTGCTTCGAAATATATAAATTTATCTCCACATATCCTTTACGTCAATTTAAACGATTTTTAGAAATGGTTACGCATTTTATTATCCCCTAACTTTGATCAGTCATCATCCAGCAACAGTTTGTCTAGCCATAGATAAACATCTCCTACCGGGAATTGTTAGAGTTTCATTCGCTAATCGAGCTTGCCAGGAAGATTCGTGTAAACCGCATACAGCTACAACAGGTAACTTGTCGAATGATTTTATTTATAAATTATCTAAACATTTCTAACATTATTAGAAAATACTTTATTATGAAACACTTTCGCTTTTATTGGTAAAGGATTAATTGTTAAAACGTAACTTTAATTGTGGAATGAACTTCTTTTCTTACAAAATATATGCGGGAAATTTAAATTTTGTTTTGATAAATGTAAAATACTCCACTTGGCAAGTAATGTTGCAGATATCCCAGTAATATTACATTATTCACTAGACAGCGATGTTAAACAAAAACATGTTACTGAAATTTTGCAGCAACATTAAATAATGATAGAAATATTGCAGGCCATTACAGTAACATTTCAATGTAATCAGGAAAAAATATTTTAAAACAATGCTGCAAAAACAAAGATTTTGTTGTCAGAAATGTTGAGGTAATATTTAGTTGTAACATTGCCATATTTACAAGGCGAATCATTACAAGGAATGTTACAACATTTGCGCTTGTAACATTAACATATTTACATTTTATAAAGTGTAAGATAGGTACGTATATATGTTTCTGCAAATTTAGAATTTTGAAAACACAAAACTAATGGAGCAAATTTTCTCTATAAAGTAAATAGTGGTCATGAAATTTTTAAACATTTTTTGTAGCCTATAATAATCATGTTAGTGGGGTTGTGGTTGCGCACTGCGCACTTGTAAAAGTTAGTATCGCTTGCCATCACAAGTTTTTTCGTACCGGGCATACACGAGTTGGCGTGAACCTGTGAACCCCCTCTTTCACAATATACGGCAATCGTGACTGGACAGGGCGTGGATAGGACCATCTTGGGATTGTGCGTCGCAATTGTTTTGATGAGAAAAAATTCCCGTCAATAATGAATCAACATTATCAGGTAAGTTTTATTTATAATGCTAAAGTAGGTATGTCGATCCTTTCAAATTCATCGAAGATCTTTAGAGACAGATATGTAGTATGTATATCATAACCTATATATGTTATAGTAAAACCTACCTGTTGTGCTATAAGGATGAGCAATGTCACGTAATGTCATTCTTAGAATTGATAGTAATTCTTGATCAAATACAAATTTTACAATAATTATAAACAGTGTTATATATAAAATATGCAGCTTATCCTCAATTTTCATATAAATAAATAGTTTTTCTGATCTCTATTTTGACGGTCTTTTTTTTAATTTCAGAGAGAATTAGAAGAAATATTGTACTCACAGATACAGAATACGAAATAACTGTCATGGAATGGTTTCGTTATGCAAAACAAAGATTTGATAGAAAAACAGCACAATGTGCAAAGGAATAAAATGCATTCGGGGCGTTTTTCTTATGTGTTGTGAGTTTTTGTTTAGATTCTATTCATGTTAATTTATGTGCCCCATAATCTGTTTCCAATACTGAAGTTTATTAAAATGGAATTTAATGTACTTTTTTTTAATAAATAAATGCCTTTATTATCTTCTGTAAGCAGCATTTTACTTTTTAAAGTATTTATTAATGTATTTCGTTTACTTAAGTAGCTATTTATAATATTATTCATAGTATTACTATTTAGTTTTTACATAGAACTATATGATATAAGATTGACCATTTTAATGTATCTGCAAAAATAACTACAAAAAAAGACATAATGTTATATTATAAAAATGTCTTATCCATTATATTTTTCTGGCATTAATGTTTAATGTTAATATTTCTATTTTAGTAAGTGAAGATAAATTCGTATAAACCGAGGGGCCCGATCTATCGAGGGTAACATGAAATTATAATATTAACATTGAATTTCAATAAGACTGATTGAGATTCCGTTTTATATTAATTAATATAACCTCTCGATAAACCTCAACATCATGTTTCTTGTATAATGCAGCAAGAACTTTCGGAGTAAATAAAAGATCCTAATAGAAACATTAGTGTAGATATATTTGTAGAAACATTTAATTGCCACACTGTATCAATATTTCTCTTTAACATATGAGAAATGTTACGGAAGAGCTATACTTCAACATTAATCGTCATGTTAAAGCAATGTTACTCGAAGACCTCGTATTAACATTACTGCGAAATATTGTTTCGTAACATCGCTTAGGCGGACATTAAACAGTCGTAGAAATGTTACTGCATGTGGTACATTGTATATATTTTTGTAACATTTCGCGTTACAAGATAACATTTAGACGATGTTATAGTCATGTTATTTTGCCAAGTGGGCTACCACTGATATACCACCCAAAATATGCTTGCTCTACTTTACCTTACCTATTTTACATTTAACGCACTTAAATACTCATTTTTAATGTATTTCCAAATAGATTTCTCATGCTGGAAGGTCGCGGTACCTGAATACAAAGAAAACCCTTTCACCACCAGTATTATTGTCGAAATTGAAACTAGCGATAAAAATGTCGCGTTCAAGAGTCAGAATGACGTGCGAATTTTCGGTAATGAACAAAAACTTATTATGGAAACAGACAGACGAGTCTATAAAATTGGGGACATTGTGAAAGTGAGACTGTTAGCTTTTGGTTTCGATTTGAAGCCGATAAAGAGTTTTAAGGTAACGCATTTTATCGGTAATAACGATTATCTCAAAGATTAGTTTTAGGTGCCGAATATTGTATTGAGTAGCCCCAATCCAATATCTGCCAAAGTTAAACAATGGGGGAATATTACGACAAATATGGGTCTAGCGCATTTTGAGTTCCAACTGGCACCTGACGCTCCAGAGGTACGTATATATACAGAGTTGGGATAAAGTATAGAACCAAGCAAATATCTTTAAAACGGAGAGGACGGTATTGACGAAACTTTGCAGATAAGTGTTAGGAAATATAATACATCTGATGTTGATTTTGTTGTTGTTGTGACTGTACTTCCAGTTCAACCGGAAGTTCCCTCTATTTTTTTTTATTTAAATGGAACACCCTGTATAATTTGCAGATTATAATAGACCTTGTTTTTGCGAATTCGACCATATTGGTTTTAGCACCATTATTTGTAAATAATGGAGAGATAATTAGTTCGGCAAAATGTCAGTGGGGATGATACAATAAGTCCATAGATGTCGGTCACAACCCGAAGCTTTGCCCAGCAACAAACAAACAAAAGGTATTATCATCTAGTAGGTAACTGTTGACAAACTGTCAAGTTTATTTAATTCACGTCCATCAAATTACTAATTGTACGGATGAAAATGGTGCATTTAAATGAAAGAGAGCGTATTGAAATTTTAATGATGATCGGGTTTGGCGATCGCGTTAGAACTCATGAAGAAGTGTGTCACCTTTTTAATGATTTGCATCCCGAAAGAACTCCTATAACACGTTCAGCTGTCACTAAAACACTAAAACGTTTTAGTATGACTGGAACGGTTAAAAATTCACCAAAAACAGGCAGACCACAGACCGCAACTAACGCAGTTGTTAGAGAAAACATTGCTATTGAATTAGAAGAATCACCTCAAACTTCTACTACAACTTTAGCACTAAACCATGGCATAAGTCGTCGTTCTGTAGGAAAAATTTTGAAGAGAGAAAAATTCCATCCGTATAAAATACACCTACTTCAAGAACTGTCAGATGATGATTTTGACCGACGCCTGGAATTTTGCGAAAGAATGATGGAAATTTGTAATGCAGACGAACATTTTGCAACTAATATGGTATTTTCTGACGAAGCAACTTTCTGTTTGAATGGAACAGTCAATCGCCATAATTCCAGGTACTGGTCCAATGAGAATCCTCACTGGATCCATGAAGCCATGAAAACAGACTTATAGGCCCATTTTTTATAGAAGGAAACTTAAGTGGGAAAAGTATTTGGATCTACTGAGAAACCACATTATTCCTGCACTTCAACACAATGGGGAATTGCCTCAAAGTTTTTGGTTTCAACAGGATGGAGCGCCTCCCCACTATGATAGGCGAGTTAGGAATTTTTTGGATGTTATTTTCCAAATCGATGGATTGGACGTAGAGGATTCATAGAGTGGCCTGCACGTTCTCCAGACCTTAGTCCATTAGATTTTTATCTGTGGGGTTTTCTCAAATCTCGTGTTTACGTTAGGCGACCAACTACTTTGCAGGAGTTGAGGCAAAGAATAGTCGACGAATGTGATTTAATCCGTAGAGAAGTTTTGGAAAAGGTAACTCAGGAATTTCGTAGAAGACTTGCATATTGTCAGGAAGTAAACGGCGAGCATTTTGAACATTTTAAATGAGTTCGTTTATAAGATGACTACCATTTTGTTATAATTTAGGATAAACAAAATTAATTGTTCAGTAAATGTGGAGTGTTCTATCTCTTCATTATTTACAGATAATGGTGCTAAAACCAGTATGGTCGAATTCGCAAAAACAAGGTCTATTATAATTTGCAAAAATATACAGGGTGTTCCATTTAAATAAAAAAAAATAAAGAGAACTTCCGGTTGAACCGGAAGTACAGTCACAACAACAAAATCGAAATTAGATGTATTATATTTCGTGACACTTATTTGCAAAGTTTCATCAACATCATCCTCTCCGTTTTAAAGTTATTTGCTTGGTTCCATACTTTATCCCACCCTGTATATGACATAGATAAGGGTGATAATGCACAACCACCATCTTTTTCTATTTGCCCTCTTTGATCAAAAAGTATTTTCAAATTTTTCTCTTGTAAACATAGCCATATCATTAGCGTACCCTTGATAGTATGCTTAAGTCGCTCTAGCCTCATACGAATTCATTCATACTCTACACAAACGGGGATGCAACTCCTTCTTGTAGATGCCCTCTGGTCGTACTAACCTAAATATTTCAGAGGTATGCCTTTTATAAAAAGAAATTTTCTCACGATGACATAATCAAAACGATTTTATTATACGCGACCACCACTCATTAGTGAGTGGACATTGAAATAAAACATGCTTCGCTGTTTCCACCCCACCACATTCACAACGCGACTCATTAACCCTCCCATTTCTAGATAAATAAGATTTAAAATTACCGTGTCCCGTTATTAACTTTACCGCCTGATACATGCCCTGCTGTATCTACCCCACCACTTTCACATTGCGAATCATTAACCCGTCCAATTCTACTTAAATATGATTCAAAATTACCGTGTCCCGTTGTTAATTCTACCGGCTCATACATGCCCTACTGTATCTATCCCACCACATTCACATTGCGAATCATTAACCCATCCAAAATTCTACATAAATATGATTTAAAATTACCGTGATTCGTTATTAATTCTATCGCCTGATACGACAAACTAACAATCATTTCCCTAAAATGTGTGTAATGTTACCGATAAAATTCCCAGACCATTCTTCATTTAAAGTATAATAATAAAGGGTGTTTCAATAAATTTAAAAGATTTTAAGCTTGAATAAAACATGGTTTTCTGTAGCAAAGTATAGAAATGTTTATGGAGTTATAATGTATACATTTGGGAATTATGTATGAAACAAAATATCTTGTAAATAACCACCAGGACTTTGCTGGCACATGCGTACTCTTTTGACAAAACTTGCACACTAACATTTTTGTATACATATGACGATATTTCATTGATAGAGTGTCTAATTTCGGCCTTGGCAATGCTTCAGTGGTCTCGGGCTTGTTGGCATAAACCTGTGACTTCAGATAACCCCACAGTCAGAAGTCCAAAGGTGTTAAATCACAAGAACGTAGCGACATGTATAACAATTAGGACGCGTTGTTCTATTGTATAATGCTTCATGTTTACTAACTCCCTAATCTGTCAATTTAGATCTGTCACACGTGTCATTATGACTGTCAAACATGGCGGGCAATTCAAATCTTGCGCTCTAATTGAAACATCCTATATTAAAATATTTGACAGGGTAATTGGTTAATCACTGGAGATGGAATAAGTGGCAGCTTTGAAGTGAAGAAATACGTATTGCCCAGATTTCAAAGTATACTGACTGGTCCAGATAATATATATAAAGGTTCCGATAGTACTTCTTACACAATTTGTGGAAAATATTCATACGGAAGGTATGTTAAAGGAGTAGCTTTATTGGTGGGAAAAGTACATCGTGGGTATTCAAATGTACCAACAAGAACATTTAGCAAGGTTAAAGATGTAAGAATACACCATTTCCCCCATATCGTAAGTATAATTCTAGATATTTTTTTCCTTAACAGTTAAAAAATGGTTGTGCAAAACTTGAGGTGCTCGCTAAAGATCTACATTTAAATGATGGTAATGTAGGATTGATCGAATTAACGGCTAGTGTGACTGAGGAAGGCACAAAACAAGTGGAATCTACTTCTAAACGTTTGCAAATAAATAATAATCCTTTGTCTATTCAATGGAATTACAGAAATAGGTATATCAAACAAAATTTACCGTATAGGGGAGAGGTGCAACTTACTGATATGGAAATTCAATTGGATGCTCTTGTAACAATAGAATTGTGCTATACTATAACTGTACTAAATAACCATAACGGTGGCGATAAGAGAGTTTGCAGCAATCACACTTTAGATCCGAATAAAAAAATTATGTTTACCATTCCTCCGCTAAAGAATTTATCTCATGACAGCTATGTTGGAATTAAGGTAGGAATATTCTCCAGTATTTCGCTATAGGATTCATGGATCTTTTCTTCAACTTCAGGCAACAATCCCTAACCTGTCTTTAACTTATAATCCAACCCATTTTGTCGACGTGTGGCATTCAAATAGCAGTAACAGTATCATGATTTTAAATACGACACCGAATTATGTGGATTGTCAGACAACTCTTTTGTATAACATAGTTTATAATTCAGATAGATTCAAGTCTGGTGAAGAAGTTGAATTCAAATATATGGTAATGCTTAAAGAGATAGAAATGATGCAGATTATGCATCCACTTAATGTTTTCTAGTTAACATCCAGAGGTGATATCATCAGCGCAGGTACTGTCTTGAATAAACCCAAGAAGAACCTGGTGAACTTAGATGAGTATCCCAATGTTATCGGAAAAGATAGTTACGAAGGAGGAAATCAAATAGATCAATTCGAATTGAAGATTTCACTCGATAAAAAAGTATACAGAATGGCAAAGTTATTAGTTTATTATGACTATGATGGTGAGGTTATATCTGATACGATTGACATTGAGGTTAATACTTGCTCTCCAAATCAGGTAAAAAAATTGTTTCCTTTGAGAAGAACATTATGCAATATCTACCTACACCAATAAACTTTTTATAGGTATCAGCGAAGTGGATGGAAGAAACTTTATATCCTGGTGAAGTGGGCAACTTGAACATCAAAGCCGATAAAGAATCATTGTGTTCGGTTACTTCAGTGGATAAAGCGTCTTCATTTTTGGGAGATAGCAAAGTAATAAGCTTCGATAAAGTTGTGAATACGTTTCGGAGAGATTTCGACTATTATATACTCAATTGTATTCCAAACGAACCTATAAATGGCGAGTACCAATTTTTACTACCTTACTATTTTAACACCGATAAGGGATACCAACATTAATAAAAAAATCTTTATAATACCTGGGAAGGCTAAAGATTAAAAATGTTTTAACTAATGAAGGTGGCAAAGGAAGATTTAAAATGTTTCACATGTACAAGACCTTCCTTCCCCTTTTGGAGCTAAAAAAAAATCATACTAGAAATTGTTGATTGAACATTATAATTTATTGACAAGCGACATGAAATATTTTCTTTCACGTCTATAAATTATTGCCAATAATTTCCTTAACCTCCAATTCTGTTTAAATCCGAAGTTGACAACGAAACTAACAGTTGGAACAATGGTTAGTTGAGGTGTGCAACTAAATTTGTTCTGCTAAAAGTTGTAGTTGTCCACTTTAACTTCAACTAACTTAATTGACAATAATTTAGTTGTTAATTCAACCAACAGCTAAATTTTTAGTTGCTGGAATCAACCACAATTTTTTTTGCAGTTCCTTGGTTTTATGCACTTTCTTTTGCCCATTCAATTATGTCAGCCATTCCATTATCTTGATACTCTATACTAATCCGTACAGGCTAGCTGGTTAATCGAAATAATTTTTGTATTCAACTTTTTTGGCTTACCAAATTGCGTGTCTTTTTGCATTCACACAGAATGTGGTAAACGCTCTATGTCGTCCTATTACACAGTCTGCAATTGGTATCTCTTGTACGGATTTCAATGTGTTGCAGGTGCCTTTTCAGTGCACAATGTCCGTCCTATTAAAAGACCTACTGTAGAAGATCATTCCTACTGCAATGCAACAGTTATTCAATCTTCTTCTTTATAGTCCTTTAATGTTATAATGGTCTTGCCATGAATTTCTCTGATTACATTATTCCAGCATTCTTTGTGTTTTTCATTGACCCAACTTCTTATCTGCTGTTGTCTTTGTGCTATTGACACACCTAGAACAGGTTATGGGTCTATATATGATGCCAATGCTCCATTTCTTGCTAACTCTTCGGCTGTTTCATTTCCTTCTATTGTCGAATATCTGGGCATCCACAGTGACTTTATTGCAATCCATCAAGTTATCCAGTTCTCGAATATATTCCCAAACCAATCTTGATTGTATCTTAAGGGTTACTAGTGCCCTCAGTATCGCCTGTTTGTTGCAATATATGTTCTCACCTCACTGTAGATTCTGATTCTCAAATTTTGATCCAGATCAATTCCCTGAACTGGTCTCTGTATTCGGATTGATTCCAGCTTTCCCAATCTGTGATTTTTACCTTGAACTGTATTTAGGAAGAGAGAGATCTAGAAGGCATTGCACCTGTTATTTCTAAACATGCAAGCCCTTATATCTTGCCAAGTTCAGCTATAGCTATAGTTTGCTGCTACATCTTTCCATGCCATACCAGAAACACATAAGTGATTATGCGCCTGATCATCGTGAACTAACTCCAGTACATCATAATTAGTCTCAAGCTCCAAGTTTAAACCAGCATAAGTGTTATCTACGTTTTGATTTTCAATCTCTGGAGCTTTCGATGACAGCAAGATATTTCCTCCACCTTATTTTTTCACTTTGGAGTTTTAGCGGGACTAATATCGAAGCCCCTGCCTTGGGTCAAAATACATAACAAGATCATCTGCTCTTGTTATCCCAAAGCTTTATTTTTGCGCTCTTCATTGTCCAGTTTTACTTGCCCAGGACCAAGTTCCACAGCAGAAGGGACAAAACCCCACCTATATAGCTACAATACAACTGCCTCATTTAGTTGTATTTATTAATGGTTAATTGTAATTCATTTCTGCCTGAAACTATTATAGGATTACCAATTTAACTATTAAGTACTATTTATGTGCAGGCACAACAATCTTGCCCAGTTATTTTCAATACCTTTATGATAGCGAAGGAGGATACGACTCATTCGATGCATTTAGAGTAAGAACAAAAAAGTTTGTTTGCAGGATTACCATAGTAACGATATCTTATTCTATGCAGGATTCCTCCATTGGCATGTTGTCCAATCTTCAGTTTATTTCAAAAGATTTATGGTAGGTTATTTAATAGCTTTCTTTTTAACTCAATAAATATGAGAATTGCGTACTTTTAATTTACTTTTGCTCAAAACAATTATTTATGAACTAGAAAATTAAGAAAAAGGCGGTTATTTTGAATTAGATTAGAGGCATTGGAGGCGTTAGGGGATTTAGAAAATCCGACCGATTTGTTATTAGATATTTGGGATGTGTTATAGGGCGTAAAACTATTTTTGGACTAAGGCTCACGTGGGTACAATCGGTAATAAGAGGGCGGGTTTATTAGCGAAAAAAGCAATGTCTAGGGGAAATAGCGCGATAATTAGGTATGAGTTGTTATTTGATATTTGGGATGTGTTAGATGGCGTAAAACTTTTTTTGGACTAAGGCTCACGTGAGTACAATCGGTAATAAGAGTGCGGGTTTATTAGCGAAAAAAGCGACGTCTAGGGGGAATAGCGCGATAATTAGGTATGAGCTGCTATTGGATACTTGGGATGTGTTATATGGCGTAAAACTTTTTTTGGACTAAGGCTCACGTGGGTACATTCGATAATAAGAGGGCGGGTTTATTAGCGAAAGAGGCGATGTCTAGCGGGAATAGCGCGATAATTAGGTATGAGTTGTTATTGGGTACTTGGGATGTGTTATATGGCGTAAAACTTTTTTTTGACTAAGGCTCACGTGGGTACAATCGGTAATAAGAGGGAGGGTTTATTAGCGAAGGAGGCGATGTCTAGGGGGAATAGCGCGATAATTAGGTATGAGTTGTTATTGGATACTTGGGATGTGTTATATGGCGTAAAACTTTTTTTGGACTAAGGCTCACGTGGGTACAATCGGTAATAAGAGTGCGGGTTTATTAGCGAAAGAGGCGGTGTCTAGGGGGAATAGCGCAATAATTAGATATGAGTTGTTATTGGATACTTATATGGCGTAAAACTTTTTTTGGACTAAGGCTCACGTGGATACAATCGGTAGTAAGAGGACGCGTTTATTAGCGAAAGAGGCGGTGTCTAGGGGGAATAGCGCAATAATTAGGTATGAGTTGTTATTGGATACTTATATGGCGTAAAACTTTTTTTGGACTAAGGCTCACGTGGGTACAATCGGTAATAAGAGGGCGGGTTTAAGTAGCGAAAGAGGCGATGTCTTGCGGGAATAGCGCGATGATTAGGTATGAGTTGTTATTGGATACTTGGAATGTGTTATATGGCGTAAAACTTTTTCTTGGACTAAGGCTCACGTGGGTACAATCGGTAATAAGGGGGCGGGTTTATTAGCGAAAAAGCGATGTCTAGGGGGAATAGCGCGATAATTAGGTATGAGTTGTTATTGGATACTTGGGATGTGTTATATGGCGTAAAACTTTTTTTGGACTAAGGCTCACGTGGGTACAATCGGTAATAAGAGTGCGGGTTTATTAGCGAAAGAGGCGGTGTCTAGGGGGAATAGTGCGATAATTAGGTATAAGTTAGTTTCGCCTAGCGTAGTTAAAAAGGGTTTAGGGAGAAACTTGATAATGATTGGGCGGGTATGTAGGATACAACTTTAAATAGGGCTAAGAAATTTATAATTTTGTGAAGACGTTCAATATATTTAACACGAAGAATACCATTCTGGATACGTTGTAATTATCTTTAACAATATGTTTTTGATAACTAACTGTAACAAATGAAACCAGACATTATGATAATACACTTTAGCGAGATGATCACAGTCTTTTATAGAGACAGTGATAATTTTATTTTTAAAATTTAATTTATAATCACTTGCATACATTGGTAATCATAAACACATTGATTTTCCAAGAAAAAAAGTAATTTATATTTACGAGATGACAATAACGCACGAATTTTTTTTGTATAATTACTTGTATGTGTTACTTTACATTTTTTTTTTTTATATATTTTAATACAACAAACGATATTTAATATTAAATTTAATTCCAAAAATATGAAGAAATAGTCTTCCTGCTAAAATGAATTGTGATTATTTAGCTTTTCATAAATAAAGTTCGACGCTACATATAATAACATTATACTAATAGTTTAATATACCTTATGATAACTAATGTTGCAGATACCTCGGATAGAATAATTGGTGGCAGTTTCGGTGTAAGTAACTTCTAGCTAACAATTAAATAAAACATTCTGATCCTCCGTACAAAATATCCTGCCAAAACCAAGAATAGATGGATCATTTTTTAACCAACACTGGCAGAAACATTTAACTATTAAAACTTGTAACTGCTTAAAAAAATTCAAAGATAAAGAACAGAATATAAACATAATTTTTATTAATAATACGCCAGATCCCCCGCTATTGATTACACACTCCCCACTCTTTGCGCCATTGGTTCCAGCAGATATTTGATTTCCTCTTGAGGTATTGTATCCTAAATATCCTATAGTTCGTGCTGGAAGAGCTTACAGCCTCTGCAGAGGATACAATGAGTTCGTCATTCTTGTCCCCAATAATGTCCCAAAGTGCTCCATGGACGAAGATCCGAAGACCACATGGCAAGGATTGAGATTGGCCTTTGCAAGGCGGTCCATCTTGGAGTTGGAATACTTACCTAGCGTGCCCTCGGGTGTTGGATAGGGAAAAGCGGTCTTATGCAGGCTTCGTTCAAGACGAGATAGTTAGTGGTGGCTACAAACTTCACTCTCTCTGCTTAAAACCGGAACAGGTGAATGAAGACCGTTTGCCGTGAACCACTCTACCCCTCGCCCGAGCTATCGTGTCGTGGCTAATAGGTTGCACAGAGTTCTACAACGATGTCAGTTGTTGCTTTCGGCTACCGAAAGCCCAACTGTTAAACCAGGTCTCGAAAGGGATGGGAGGTCTTGGCTTAACTGCACGGACCGAGAGGAGGCAACCTCAACAAAAACCTAAATCCTAAGACTAGGCTGATGGATGCGTGCAGGATAGAAGACCAGTCTACTAGTCCAACCATGGGGCGTCTGACGCACCCTATTGTATTTAGCCTTACCTCTGCATGCGAGGCTCTGTGGAGGTGGACCTTTTCTTCCCCAGCTACTCGTGGGTCAACCATGGAAAAAGAACATTTATTAGCGGGACGACACCGCTAATAAACAGGAATTGGAAATTGCACTTCCAAAGTGAGAGTACTTCGCAAGAAAGGAACAAAGGGAGGAGCAAAACAACTGGAGCAGATTGGGGAACAGGATGAAACAGTCATCCATCTCCTCCCAAATTGCGTAGCACTATGCAACTCAAGAGTGTTGCACCTGGGAGCATGTGAAATCGAAGTCGGAGACTTACCTAACCTGGGGCCTTCTGATATACTATACTTTCTGAAAGGAATAAGATAAACAGCAAGAATATGGGACGCAATAGATCTTTTAGGTCGCAGTGTAGCATCACCCTCATATATATACATATACAAGACGGTCCATAGAAGCATTATCTTGCTGGAAAACTGGCTCTTCTAATTGCCTAAGAAATGGAAGAATATGGGGTTTTACCACCTCATCCACATATCGCTGGGCGTTCATATTACCTCGGACGCATATCAAACAACATCTACTCCAATAAGTTATAGCACCCTATACCATAATCTCCATAGTTTGGTGCACTTGCCTCGCAACAGAAAATTCAAGTATTGCGACGTTCCCATGTCTTTGCCTGAGCCTGACTTCTTCTCAAATTTGCTTAATTAGCGATAATTTCCATATTGGCGCGCTCTAGGCATGATCACACCCTCAAAACAAACAATCACAAGCAAAACCAGTAAAGTACTGTATATTTCACAAAACATACAAGATTATCAAGAAAATACTGAAGGAACTGACAGATAAGTCATCACCACTTGCTCAATTTCTCTGAAATTTTAATCAATATTGCCAACTTTTTAACGTTTCGATCAAGTTTGGTCGAAAAATTCCTACCCCTTGGGTATTGGTGTTGCGATTTCTCTGTCACACAGTGTAAATAATAATTAATTATCTAGCTATAGACATCAGAGAACAGGTAGATCCTCCTGCTCGGCCATCTCCTGCTCCTCAAGCAGATGTAGGCAACAAGGCAGGAGAGAGTGCTAACGACAGAGGCGGTAGTGCCGTCTCAGATAATCGTGGGTCAGCTGTAAGGTCGTTCTTCCCGGAAACATGGCTATGGGACTTGGTGCCACTGTAAGCACTGCAACCACAGCTAATTATACCAAACATTCGATAAATTTGAGTGCTTTCTTTTCAGCGAACAAGGAGAAGTCACTCTGCAACGCAAACTGCCTGACAGTATTACGGATTGGAATGGAAACGTAGTCTGCATGTCTTCAGATAGCGGTTTTGGTGTAAGTGACAAGATAGCAATCAGAAGCTTCAAACCGTTCTTCGTGGATATCCTCCTGCCGTATTCTATCAAACGGGACAAAGAAATACTTCACCTACCGATACCGGTATTCAATTACCTCAACCATAGCTTGCCGGTTAGTTATTTAAATCTAATTTAAAAGCCAACATTTTGGTCGCAATATTCTTATCTGAAATCGATTTTTGGTAATCAAAATTTCAGATTCGAGTAACTTTAGAACCGTCTGAGGATATAGTTTTAATGGACGGAGAAGACAACAGCTTCAGTATGTGTTTGGGAGCTGAAGATAGTTATACCTACCACTACCGTATAAAAGCCACAAAGATTGGATACGCTAACATAACTGTAGAGGCAAAAGTTGATCCAGCATATGCCAAAGGTTGTGCTCCGGATTCAGTAGTTCGACGAAGGTAAATTAGGAAGTAAATATCGTTAGAAAGTAAATATCATTTACTTCCTAATTTCGAATTAAAATACAGGGTGTTCTGTTTAAAAAAAAAATAAGTTTTCCCCATTCGAACATATGTCACTTTATTTCTCAGTTTTGAACAGCCTGTATGTTAGAATGTAAAGTGTGCGTATCGTTTCTTAGAGTTGTATCTACATTCATAACATAGCAAATCTGGAGTATGTATTCATTTCTGAATGATGCAATGATTATTACTAGAGACCGGATTATATGCAAAGAAAAATTGGAATATATGCATCGATTTTTGAGAAAATATACATAAATCTGGGGTATATATGCAAAAAAATTGCGACAATATGCAAAATGTTTACATAAAATAAATAAAAGCAGAAATTTAAATATTAACTTTATTGCACAAAATTTTTCACAACATATTTCTAAAACAATTTATAATTAAATGTTTTTCAAAATTGTGTAAAAGATGGTTTTGTCTTCTATCAGAATACATATGTTTCGAAATAGAAAAGCTTCTTTGAACATCCACAGATGTAATTGGTGCATTTTTTAACTTTGCAATACATTTTAAACTAAAATTAAAGTCGAAATCGTTTACTGTTTCACCTTCCAAAATTTTCTTAACCTTCTTCAATTTCAAATACCCCGCATTTTTGTTTATCACTTTTTTAAATTTATCGTATATAGAATTACCTATTGTGCCCTTAACCTTCTTACATAGCATATCAAATTCGTCTACTATTTCGACTGATTCCGAGAGCGACATCCCTTGCGTTTCTAGTTTACGAATGGAACTTGAAACAAAGCTATAATTTGACTTATTATACAAAGGTTTTGTAGCAATTCTGTGATGTTACTATCTTTTTACAGTTTTCTAGAGCAATGCAGTCAGCAGTTATTTCAAGAATTACATTTTTGAAGTTCTTTACAATAAATTAAATATGATTTACCTACAATATCTTCATGAAGAATTCCTATTAACAAATGAGCACTATAAGAGCCACACTTATCCGTACTTTCATTTACCATGATATAAATAAAATTATTCCCTACCAATTGTTGAATTTCTGCTATTGTTTGCTGGTAACAAGATGTGACATAATTTTTTCGTAAGGTACTTTCGTCAGATATGTTATGTTTGCAATATTTTTTGCAGAAATGATTTCAAATTAACATTGTTTAATCTTGCTAATGGTATGTTAGATGATTAATGCGTTACACAGATCCGTATTATATTCTTCTTGTTCTGAGTTTCGTGAAGTTGATGCTACACATTGACGTATAGATTGCTGCACACATGCGGATCGCTTTAGTTTTTCACATTTTCCAATATGTGATGGACTTTTAGCGTGTTGATCAATCAGGTATTTTCTCTCAGAAGACACCTACAACAATTGTCATTTTACATCAAAAGTTAAAGAATTTAAAAATAATTGTAAAGCTTTTAGTAAAATTAAACTTACCAGTTTGCTGCAGGCTCGACAAAATATTTTGTCGCCATCCGTTACCAGTTCAGGATATGGCTTAATCCATAAAGAAATTGTGTTCGCTATACTCATTGTTCGAGTAGGAGGTTCGAGAGGATTCGGAATAGTTAAAACTGATACTTAATATAGGTATCTAGTCAAAGGTGACTGTTAAGTGAAGTAAACCAGAAATATTAAACGTTCTAAAATGGCAGTTCTTTTTTCGTGCACACACTTTAATAAACGGAAACCAACTAGGGTTTTGTTTTCTTCTTTACATTACCGATCTTGACCTCGTGTTTGTTGGTATAATTTGCCATTCATACATTGAAATGTAACTATTTTCAGAGACGTAGTGCAGAAATCACTGCTAGTTGAACCGCAAGGCTACCCAAATACTTTAATCAAAAGTGCTTTATTGTGCGCCAACGGTATGTCTTCACATTCTATTATAATAAACAGATATGAAAGAGATAATCACGTTTACAGATACAACAGCAATGGATAGTATCCAATGGCCCATAGACTTACCAGAAAATGTGGTACAGGATACAATAGATGGTAAAATAATTATCAATTCCGACATACTAGGACCAATGTTTCAGGTAAATACGGATCTGGATAATATAAAATATTTTTGTCGAATGATTTTAAATTCTAGAATTTGGAAAACATCCTGGTAGTACCCACTGGTTGCGGAGAACAAACTATGGCCACCTTAACACCAAACCTTTACGTACTGAAATACCTCGAAGCGAATAATGCTTTGACTGACGAAGTTAAAAAGAAGATTTTCAAAAATTTAGAAATAGGATATCAGCGCATGCTAAATTATGTCAATAAAGATGGATCATATTCGGCGTTCGGAACGAGTGAAGGATCTATGTTCTTAACATCGTTTGTTATACGCACGTTCAAGCAGATGAAAAAGTACATATTCATCGATGGTGACGTAGTAAACAAGGCCGTAAGATGGATAATCTCCCATCAGTTAGAGAATGGCTGCTTCGATCCGGTCCACCATCTCTTCCAGCAAATGGTATTATAATATATTGCTTTTATAAGGATGTAATACGATTATATTTCATACTTTCTAGGGATTGGCAAGCTCGAAAAATCAAACCACTGCATTGACGTCATACGTAGTCATCAGCTTTTTGGAAACCAACACGAAGATTGGCGAGGAGATCTTATCTAAGGCTAAGAAATGTATTTTAGACGATGCCACTTCTGATAAATATACGATGGCCATTAGCTCGTACGCATTAGGGCTTATGGATTCACTTGAGGAGGCGAAAAATCGATTGAATAAACTAATTGAAGTGGCAGACAACAAAAATGATATGACATGGTGGACGCAATCGCAAGATTCTAAAGCTGAAAATGTGGAAGTGTCCGGGTATGTGCTTATGTCGCTACTTAAACAAGATCCAGTCAATAATCTGGGCATAGGAAGCTCAATCGTTAGATGGTTGCAGAGTCAAATGAATCCAAGAGGTGGATTCTTTTCCACTACGGTATGTAGAATTTCTTTTGATACTGTTATAATATTATAGCAAATCATTGAGTATTAAGTCGTGCTTGAGCAAAACGATCAAGATCTACAACAGATCGTTAACAGTGTTGAATCAAACCAAAGTCATCTTACTTTTAATAAACTTTATTTACAAAAATTTATTATTAAAACGCAATCATGTTTTCTTTCCTAGGACACCGTTGTGGGATTAGACGCGATATCCAGATATGCATTACTAGTTAATAAAAAGGAACTAAATGTTAAAATATCGCTTGAAACTAAAACCGACAAGAGGAATGTAGAACTCTCCAAACGAGATCGTACAAAACCAGAGATATTACCCTTAACTGTGTATCCAAATGAAATCAAGGCGAAAATAGAAGGTGATGGATGCGTTGCAATACAGGTAATGTTATGTTACGTATAAATCTTTTGTCATCACTAGAGACCGGATTATGTATAAAGAAAAACTAGAATATATGCGCATATATATGCATCGATTTTTGAGAAAATATGCATAAACCTGGGGCATATATGCAAAAAATTGCGACAATATGCAAAATTTTACATAAAATAAATAGAGTAGAATTAAACATTAACTTTATTGCACAAAAATTTTTTCACAACATATTTCTAAAACAATTTATGATTAAATGTTTTTCAAAATTGTGTAAAAGAAGTTTTGTCTTCTATCAGAATAACATATGTTTCGAATAGAAAAGCTTCTTTACATCCACAGATGTAATTGGTGCATTTTTTAACTTTGCAATACATTCCAAACTGAAATTAATGTCGAAACCGTTTACTGTTTCACCTTACAAAATTTTCTTAACTTTCCTCAATTTCAAATACCCCGCATTTTATTTATCACTTTTTAAATTTATCGTAATAGAATTACTATTGCACCTTAACCTTCTTATATAGCATATCAAATTCGTCTACTATTCGACTGATTCCCGAGTGGAACTTGCGAATCAAGTTGCTATAATTTGACTAATATCAAAAAGGTTTTGTAGCAATTCTATTGATGTTACTATCTTTTTACAGTTTTCTAGAGCAATCAGTCAGCAGTGATTTCAAGAATTACATTTTTTATTCCTTCAAAATTATCGGCGAAAAAAATTGCAGCCTTCTAACATGTACCCCATTCGTAATAATCGTTCAGGGGGCAACTTAACACTGGGAAGACGCTCCTTATTAAAATTGGATTCGTAAAGGTGCTTTTAAAAATACTTTTTTGACATTGCTAATTAAATCATTAATCAAACGGAATTGATTCCTAATGTCTTCGCTACACGATTGAACCATGAGCAAAGAAGTGGTTATGAAATGTTACTGTAAAAAAAATTAAAATTTTGCGCGGCTTTTATCATGTATGGTGCAGCGTCGACAACATTAATAAATTTTTTTCACAAAGTATACTTCCAGGTTAAAAGAAATTTGATAAACTTCTTGAACGAATTGGGCAATTGTCACATATTGGTTTTTTGAAGTTCTTTACAATAAATTAAATATGATTTACTACAATATCTTCATAAAGAATTCCTATTAACAATGGGCAATATAACGCACACTATCCGTACTTTCATCTACTATGATATAAATAAATTATTCCCTACCAATTGTTGAATTTCTGCTATTGTTTGCTGGTAACAAGATGTGCACATAATTTTTTCGTAAGGTACTTCGTCAGGTATATTATGTTTGCAATATTTTTTTGCAGAAATGATTTTAAATTACATTGTTTAATCTTGCTAATGGTATGTTAGACGAAATTAATGCGTTACACAGATCCGTATTATATTCTTCTTGTTCTGAGTGTCGTGAAGTTGATGCTACACATTGACGTATAGATTGCTGCACACATGCGGATCGCTTTAGTTTTTCACATTTTCCAATATATGATGGATATTTTAGCGTGTTGAACAATCAGGTATTTTCTCTCTGAAGACACCTACAACAACAATTGTCATTTTATATCAAAGTTAAAATTTAAAAACAATTGTAAAGCTTTAGTAAAATTAAACTTACCAGTTTACTGCAGGCTCGACAAAATATTTTGTCACCATCCTTTACCAGTTCAGGATATAGCTTAATCCATAAAGAAATTTTGTTCGCTATAGTCATTGTATATACGCACAGTATTTAAAAACGTAACACAATTACATGCTGTTTCGCCCAAAGATATTCAATGAATGAATAGTTTATTTGGGAATTAATAATAATAAAACGTATATACCACATCCCTTCTGCTAGGCGAAATTAAACACGTGCAGTTCTTGGAAAAAAGTATTAGAGAAACCAATGTAAAAGATTTATCGTTCTGAGAATTGTAGGTTGTCCATCTACATTAGGAATTACTAGGAATTTTTACTAATAGAAAGGATAAGAAAAAGCTTAAATATGCAATATATGCAACTTTTGTAAAAATGTGCATAGAAATGCCTAAGTATGCAATACATGCAATCACTAATCAGCGCTAATTAACTTCAATTAGTGTAATACGTCTATATATAGACTATAGTTAAAGATATGCAAAAAATAAAATATATGCACTTTGCATATAATCCGGTCTCTAATCATCAATCTTTTATGCTTTGTTAAAATTTAGGCCTCAGTCAACTACTACGTGGATAAGCCGTTAACGATTGATGATCTCAAACTAGATGTGCAATTGAAACCAGTAAATCAAAGAACGAAATGCTCAATGATAGAAATCAAGCCGTGCGTAGCTTACACATCTCCTGGGAAGATAAACATGGCCATCGTCGAGGTGAGCATGCCCTCTGGCTACGCTCCAGACCAAGCTTCCTTGTATGAGCTCACGAGCAACTCTAATAGCGGTATGTTTGATAAAAATTCTTGGTAATATCAGTATTATTAATAAAACGAATTTGAAGCTGTGAAGAAATTTGAACAAATAAGGAATGAAGTGGTATTTTACTTGACTCAAGTTGGGAGAAAAATAGTTTGCTTGCCGTTTAAGATGGAGGAAAATTTAATTGTGGAGGACATAGCCAACGCTACCGTAAAACTGTACGATTATTATAATCCTGAATTGTCTATATCTAAGGTTTGTGTAAATTTAATTGCAATTATTATTTTTTTATATATATTGTCTATATTTTCCAGAGTTTTAAAGTAACAAATTGCGAAGCGAACGTCCTGTCAACTATTACATTTTTAGATTAAAACTTTTTTTATTTCTACATTTGCTTTGCTGTTACTTTATGTTGTTTTGATTTTTTTCAATAAATATATTTAGCTTTAAATCGTGTTATCGTTACTACCTTTACCATCTAGCTCAATTTTTAAAGAAGGGATTACCCTTATGGAGATCATACCCAATGAAACCAAATCTGTATGATGTAACATAAATATTAGAGAATCATAATTAATCCATATTATAAAACAATATATATGAAATATTTGTTCAGACTATTTCATTTACCCAAGCATTATCCGAGAAACAAATAATCTTCTGGCTAGTAAACATCTTAATGACTGAGATTATTTTATTTATTATTTAATTTATTATATTTTCTGTTACATATTTTTTCCAGTAAAATAAAATAAAATCCCAAAATCTTAATCACTATCTTGTTTCTGTAGATCAGCGCTTCTCAAACTGTGTTTCGCGAAACCCTGGAGTTCCTCAGGTTTAAGTTCTGTGTCAACTCCTTTTTTCAAAATCCCCTTTTCAAATACCTTTTTACACGAATGTTTTCGATTAGACTACTTCTGCGCATACGCAAGTAAGAAAGCAATTTTCCTGACACTCGCCAATAACTGAAATCATGTCAGTTCTTTTTTGCAACCAGTATGCTTTCATATTGCTAACACGTCTAATTGACATATTAGAAAAAACACCAGCTACCTGGGTTAAATTAAGGTAAGGTAATGACAATTTACTTTGACCACCTAAAAACCGCAAATAACGTAAAAACTAGTTGATATCGGCTAGGAAGTTCTAATACTGGTTTAAAGACAATAAAAATTTCTATCTATCAACGTGAAGATATATGTTCCATTTTTTACCGCTGTTACACCCTGTATATACAAATTTTCAGTATAAGTGCATTAGGTCGACTAGTATCACTGATGATTCTCACATTTCAATTTGACCTAATTATATCAACTAGCGCTGGTTAATTAACACATGTTTTATGGCTTGCTGTCGTCCTATACTTATTGTTATTCTTTATAGAAAAATATTGTAATTTCAGATCGACAATTCAGCAAATATCTTCACGTTAATCATGGGCATTTTCCATTTAGAAGTTTTAATCAATTATTCTGCCAGACTTAAAATATGTTATATTCTCATTCGTTGAACTAACTCAAATTGCAGGCAAATATTTTTGTTGCTGCACATATTAGTTAATTATGCTTAAAAATTCCATTTCAAAACACATTTATAAAAAAAATAGCCCTTGCTTCACTGGAGCTCATCTTTAACCTTTTCAGACCTGATGTACATCTTTGTGTACCATTGTTGAAAGTTTTCTTACACAATTTTTGACCTTATAGAGGTTGTGACCATTTTGAGCATCCACAATTAACATTAATTTTAAATCATTAGTGATACTGAATAAATTAACTGATAAATTAGTTAATAAACTAACTAATTAAAACTAAAAAAGTTTCTAACTTTTGTCACTCTAACTTGCATACTTCCCCCAGAGCATATTTATTAGTGTTTTCTGCCCAAAGGAATAAAAGTCAGCGCTGAAAAGGTTGATTAGAAATTAACATTCGAATTGGTTGAAAGACATTTCCTATTTTCCTCGTTCCTTGCATATTTATTATATTATTATATTATTTTTCCAGTAAACGGCATATTAAATACCGAAATGAATTAAAATTGATCAAAAACTCGTTTATTGGTAGCGTAAAACCTACTACTATGGCAGCAAAATAATAAACAAATTTCGTTTCTGAAATAACATCAGATTCTTCCTTGCAAAACAAAATCATACTGCTGCTGTTAGTGAAATTTTTGTGCAATTTTATCAAAGATGTATATGCTCAATTGTCACAAACGCCTTCGTTTGCACCTTTACCGTTTCCAAGGTTGGAAAAATGGACATTAAGTAGGGTTCCACTTGCCAAAAAGTTTGAGAAACACTGCTGTAGATTATATATTACGAATATTGTATAATTTGCTTTCTCAGACCATTTTGTTTGCTACAGTTTTATCTGAAAAACAACGAACTTCCTATATTATCAATAAACATGTTATTGTTGTTGTCTGGCATTGTGGAAGTGACAATATTTACGTACATACACAATTATAAAAGTTGTATAAAGGCAAACGTGGAAACATAATAAATAAAAATAAATAGTAAAATGCTGACGTTCACGACCAGGAAACTGCTCAAAATCTACTCTGATAGGCCACTAAAGAAAAATATATGGTGAACTAATACTACGATTATTTAAATACAAAGAATCAGATCAATGATGACACCTCATTCGAGATATAAACTTGTTAAAAGTCATGAGAAGTTCCCCCGCATATAACAGAATTAAATTTTTCCGCAATTATTTTTAGTAACCTCAACGTTGAAATATAAAATCAGCTATGATTTTGTGATCTGTTATAGTTACTTTTATAGCTCTATGTTGAAGTTACCTAAAATAATAGCAAGAAATGTGAATTTGATTATTAGGGACAACTGTTTTTCATTCCGCCATGTAAATGATGAATGAATATTTGCAGTAAACCAAAAAAGATGATGCAAATAGCCCAAACACCGACTCATATTCAGACAAATAATTACGATGACATAGGAAGTTATTTATCTATAAGCTACCAAAAACTTCTATAATAGAATGGATTATTAAGACATGCATGGTCATACTGAAACACCATTCCATATTAGCTTTGACGTATTAATAGTAATTCTGTCCTTACTAGCTATGTTCTGCATTGAATGGTGCACAAAATGCAGCATTACTTAGAAAAAGCAGCTGGTCTAAATTACATCATCTTTACAATATTTTTAAATGCACTAAACAAATTTCTGATACTGATACGCGCTTAAATTGGATGCTTTGTTCATTCGCTGGTACTATTTACCACATTTACCTGAGATAAGCAACGTATAAAACAGCAATACGTGACACTCTCCATTTCAGTGCAACAGTGCATATAAGCCATTAAGATTACCATACCCAAGACTATATAAATAAAAACACAATCAATATTCACCGAAAAGAGCTTTGAAGACCAGAATGCGGTTAAAGCAGTTGTTCTTATTTCTGTGTGCCATTTGCTGTACGCCGGGACATGGGTAGATATACATATACGTGGGTTCTTTAATCAGCTAAAAAATGAATTCGTTTAGGACTTCACCATCAGTTCAACACCCCTACACATTCACCTATCCCTTGTCCATGACGTCGAATGAGCCAGCCAAGGTTTGTCTGGAGATAGAGAAAGATTTGGTTCCGGCTATCGTGAAAGTTGGATTTGGAAATGGTACTTGCGATGGAAAATGGCAGTGTGGGTCACATATTGTAAAATCGGGTAAGATTATACTACCTAATACTATGGTTCAAGTTGCACATTCTATTTAGTTTAGTTTGCATATACTTACCATCAGAAAATTCTAGATATAAACATCTGAATGTTACTTTAATATTGTTAGAAAATTGAGAAACATTTAAGCTATAGTTGGTTGCGTACGATACCAATTTAAATCGGTTTCTGGAAATAGGATCGGATCTTGTTCAAAAAGTTATACAAAATGCTAGTTACTTTATTTTTGTTGTTATACCGAGGCGAATGTCTAAAACAACTTTGCATTTGGTTTCATACTTGCGTAGTAAAACAATACAAAAATTAATAAATTTCAAATTAAGTCCTAAGACGTCACAACTGTTTTGGCCAATAAAAAACTGACGATTTTTGCTTTCGCCCAGTGTCACATATATCAGGTATCATTTAATAGCCTTTGGTTAGTGTTTAAGTGATATTTAGTATGATTATTTAATAATTGCAGGAAATTAAATTAGATTAGATTATGATTGGAGTGGCCTATGGACCTGTTTCACCGCTAGCTTTTCAGATCTTTTATGATCCCCTTTTTCCTAAAGGACGCTCTCTAATTTTGCCCTCTTAATTGGGCCTATCATCTTTGAGAGCGGCTTCTTTGTGTAGCTACTAGCTGTGGCGTTTTCCTCCCCCAATACTAGAAACCTTGTCCTCGCCAGGCCTTCACATTGGTACAGCACATGAACTTTGGTTTTTCTTCCTCTTGGCAGTATCTGGAAGGTTGCGTCATCTGCCAGGAGTATGTTGTACATATGCCTATTTAGTCTACAGTGACCAGTCAGCAGAGCTAACCATCCATTTTACAGTCTGCCTGTGATCTCTCGTGAATTCAGGCTCTTCTCCTCTTAGGAACTCTTTTGCCTGCCTTTGTCCCGGTGATTTTTGCCACCACTCTCTGGACTGATTATGTATCCATTCATTGATGGATTTTTTTAATTTGCGTTTTGGTAGTGCCGAAAGAGGGGTCGACTCCAACGAATGACCTTGACGAACCTCGCCTGGTCAGCTCGTCCGCCGCCTCATTTCCTCTCACGCCCGAGTGGCTAGGGATCCAGTCCAAGTTTAATTTTCTTTGGGTGCCCACTTCATTTAGAGCGCTTACACATTCTCAAATTAGCTTGTGGAGCTAATCGCTTTAAGTATGGACTGACTGTCAGAGAAAATAGCGACGTTTGTACCTTGCTCGTTACATCTTTCTATTTCTCGGACACAATAGTGTATTACAGCAACCTCAGCTTGGAACACCGTCATGTCTTTACTGAAGCTTACCGAAAGAGGCTTTTTGAAAGAGCCTTTTTGAGTTTCGAAGTCCGTTCTTACTGGAGTACCTATCTCCCAGTTCTTCTTATCTGGTATTATAACCTGATATTTTATAATAATTGACACAGTTCTAATAAAAATAGTTTTTTGTCAATATCTGCACTAAAACGTACTTTTCAGAATTCTCTTGCTGGTATATTAGAGCTCCCATTGTGAATACTATGCCATTTGGAGATCCACCAACGATATCCTTGGAAATTCGGACCTCAAATCGAAAGATCCAATTCTTCGGAAAGGATCTAGTGATGATACAACCTACTCGAACCCAAGTATTTATCGAAACAGACAGGAGAGTGTATAAAATGGGAGACACCGTCAAAGTGCGACTTTTAGCTCTTCACTACAGATTTGAAACCTCCTAAGGATTATAAGGTATTTTTGTATACACCTAGGTATTCTACATATTTTTTTAACTAATAATGACCTACTAATATAAATAATTGATTAATAAATGAAAAAGTATAGTGTCTTGAACGAAAAAGTATAAATTGGCATCTTCTATCAATTATAAAACGGTGATTGTAACAAGTAACAATAATAACTATGTAGTAATAGGTTATGAGGGGTTAAGTTTCCATAATGATATGTATTATGTGTTTTTGCATAGGTATTTCTTAACCAAAATCGATATAAAAACTAGGAAAACTAATCAGGGAAACTTACATTGTGTGGGTTGTTACATAAAATAACTATTATTACTTGGAATAAATTGTCTTCACCTGGGCTTGGCGAAACAATATTCCTTTGTAGTTGTTAGAGAATTCTGTTTATTTTTATTCTTTTATTTACTTAAGTTCGTATATTCGCTATTTCTAGTTTTTTTTTTACCGCGTACGCTTGTCATTTATTTAACACACCACTAAAATATAAGTATTTTTAGAAATATCTTCTGTTTCATGTTGTTACTTCATTTTTTACGGTAAAAAACATCTATGACACAGATAGTGCCACAAAATAAACACAACTGTTTCTTACAATAAAATGTTTCTGAAGTTATAATAGTACATAATATAGTCTTTATACTTATATATTATCTTGCTTCTTGCATTATTATCACTGCCCAAATTCATATAAATAACAACACCATACACAAATTATTGTTAATCTTTCAGTTACAAGTTACCACCAAAGTTTACTAAGTAAAATAAATAAATAAAAAACTACATATATTGCAATAGTTTAGTGCCAATTATTTATAATAGCCAATGTGATATTAATAATAAAAGAAGCTATTCAAACTATTTGACAAAAAACTGACTAAATTCTTCAATAGTCTTATGGAAATAATGTCTTTTTTTATTACATAAGCACTGAAGTTACAACTACAAAATGCAACAAATTAATAAATTATCAAAAAATTAAACATCAATTTACACATTTAATCTAATCTATTAAATTTATTCTTACCTCCATCCCTCCCCGGTGTTGTAAAAAAATAATTAATTTAATCATTAGAAAAAATTAATCCCTTCTATGCCACGCGTTTCCCAAAGTCATGAAGACGATCTAAATACCCCTATACGACAAAATACGACTCCGATCCAAATCGACACACGATATTCCTTATACGCAACATATTTAGAAACATTTACAGAAGCAGGTTGTAAATGATAACGTAAAGAAGCAATTTTATACATCACTACATTTTATACACTGCTTTACTGCTATATATACTGCTAGGAATTTACATGTCTGTTTCACAACATTCGCACTTGTCTACTATGTCAGGAAAGTGCTACAAAAAGTAGCAGCTTCTTTTGATATTGAGTAGCTGCTACAAAGTAGCAGTTTGTTTCGTAACAACCCATCATTAAAATTTGATAGGGGAAAGTGCGACTTCTTGTAGCTTAACGAAAGATTAGAAGATGCTATCACCTTTGTTAAAATAAAAAGTATTTTTTGTAGTATTTACGCTTGATTCCTTTCAGATACCAACCCTTAGCCTTCACAGCCCATATCCCAATTCTAAAATTGTAAAAGTATGGGAGAATATTACCACTTATTTAGGATTGGCTCACTTGGACATTCAATTAGCCCCAGAGATACCAGAGGTTTGTATATAAAAATGATGAAAATTCATTTTTAATAGTTGGTATAAATCATGTCAGTTTCTATATAAAAAAGCTAAAATGTTTATCATTCATGTGGTATTAATTTTGTGCCCACATTACGACCAATACCAATAATATAAATCCAAGTTTTCAATTTCGAAATACCTCTCTTTTTTACTCACTGTTTTAAACTATTTGATATTCATAATATTTGATTGATACCTATAGAAAATTTTAAACGTTACAAGATATATAATCTCAGCGAAAAAATATTTTTTGGGGCAAATGCTATGTACATAATGACTAAATGTATTTTGCAATAGATATGGGAAAAAATGACATAAGCAGTCCAGTGCTACTTTTTCGAGATAAAAACATTGGCATTTAGTGCAATTAATTTTTAAAGTTATCTCACTCTTTTATTTCTCTACAACTACTATTACGCGTTATAAATCTTTAATTGTTTAGATATTTCTGATGTATTTAGAAATTTATTTTCCAAAATTGATGTCATATTTTTTTAATGGAAATCGTAGTTAGGCTATGTCTCAAAGGCTCTGCTCCGATAAGCCATTGAAAAGTGCCCCTAAAAGGTATCGGGCTGAAATTAAATCAAATGAGTACTATTGTCACACATACTGTAAATACCAAGAATTAGCTCAATCGATGCCACCCCATTCGAGATATTAGCATAAGGGTGGAAAAATTCAATATTTTTTTCCTTAGGAATTACTTAAGCTATCACGTTCAAAAAAAATATGTAAGTAAACACTAATTATTGGATGAATGTGTGCTTTCACGGCCGGTGTCAGAATCCTTACTAGATTTAAAGGTTTCCGGGCTGATATGCTGTGGTCTAATTCTTGTAAATGTCGACGTTTCGCCAAACTTTGCGGCTGGCATCTTCACGACGGTGATCTAGCAGTTTCACTAGTTGTCTGATGAGTAGTGTTTTGCCTGGAACTGCTACGCAATAAATCGTCGTGCTTCACGGGCGGTGCTGACTGGCTGGCCGGTGACTGCCTTCCGATTTCCGTACGTGTAGTACGTTATTGCGTATTTGTGTTGTTCAGAGCCGGAATCCAGATGTTCTCTATCCGTAGGCTCTCTTCCTTACAATCGTACAACATCTGGATTCCAGCTCTGAATACAAATACGCGAAATACATCTGAAAAAAAATAATATAATAAACCTAAAAAAGCCAAATAAAACTAAAACAAAACATCCATAAAAAGGGGAAAATAATGATAACTTTGAACTAAGTGAACGGAATTAATAGCTAAAGTAATTCCTGAGAAAAAAAAAATATTAAATTTTTCCAGCCCTATTAGCTTTCCAGCTAATATCTGGAATAGGGTGGTATCGATTGAGCTAATTTTAGGTATTTATAGTATATGTGACAGTAGTACTCATTTGCTTTAATTTCAGCCCGAAAGCTTTAGGGACACTTTTCAATTACTTATCGGAGTAGGGCCTTTGCCAAATTTACCCATTTTTACCAAAATATAATTTTACTACACGGTGTTTTGAAACATCGTTTAAAGATTTTAAGGGCATGTAGTACGATCGAAAATAAGGTTAAAAGTCATAATAAACATATGTTCACAAATCAACCGTTACGTACGAGATAACAGCGAGTGTTCCCAGTAGTACTTGGATATAACATATCCCAATAAACAGGTGCTTATCAGCTATTGTTTTATGACAGTTTAATTTGACGTTTTGTGCAATTTGTAGCAATTACAATGGTTGCGTATTCTAATGCTGAAATGAGCGATATGGTGTTCATGTACGGTCGTGCTAATTTGGAATTCTTTACAAGCACGTCGCTTCTATGCTGAAAGTTTCCTGATCGCCAACTGCCTTCGCATGTGATGTTTTCAGACGGTGTTTCAACGACTAAGAGAAACTGGTTCGTTTGAGAAGTGGTCTTCTGATACTGGACGGCAGAGAATAGCATGTACTCCACAGATAGAAGATTGAATTTTGAATATTATTGATGAAAATCCTGAAACTAGTGTTAGAAGAATTCGACTCAGTGGGTGTAAGCAGCAATCTTGTTTGGAGAACTCTTCATGAGCAACTCCTATATCCCTGCCATATCCAACGGGTACAAGCCCTTACTGCTCCGGATTATCAAGCGAGAAGGGCTTTCTGTGAGTGGTTTTTGCGAACAGCTGCTGATCGGCCAGATTGCGCTGATAACATCCTTTTCACTGATGAAGCTGATTTTACCAAAAAAGGAATGTTTAATTTCCACAACAATCACGTTTGGTGTGACGAGAATCCTCATACTACCGTTGAAGCCAGGCACCAGCAACGTTTCCCTCTAAACATCTAGTTAGACATGATAGGGGAACGGTTGTTAATACCGATTGTTTTGCCACAACACTTAACAGGTCCTGCATACCTCGAGTTCTTGGAAAATACTTTACCTGAACTTTTGGAAGATTTACCTATAAATCTAAGACTGAATCTCTAGTTTATGCAAGATGGAGCTCTACCGCACTTTAGGCGTGCTGTTAGGGAACATCTTAACAATGAATTTCCTGGGAGATGGATAGGGCGAGCAGGTCCCATTGCTTGGCCTCCAAGGTCTCCCGATCTAAACCTGTTGGACTTTAGATCTGAGGTTATTGAAAAGTTTAGTGTACGCAACACCGGTAAACGATATTCCAGAGTTTGCGCCAACGAATAGAACATGTTGCCAGATAATACGAGAAAAACCCTTGTTTTTGAAAGAGTGCGCACTTCCTTTGAAAGCAGATGTAGATTTGTGTCGAAATGAAAGGACGTCATTTTGAACATCTTCTTTAGTTTAATCTATTTTATTGTAGAATGCAATAACATCTTATAAAAACCGCTAAAGCAAACTTATTCTGCAATTGCGATAAATCGCTGTTATCTCGTAAACAGTTAATTTGTGGACATATGTTTATTATGACTTTTAACCTTATTTTCGATCGTACTACATGCCCTTAAAATCTTTAAACGATGTTTCAAAACACCCTGTATAAAGGAGATTGACAGTCCACTGAAGTTATATAATTCTACTGTGTTAGGGCGATTGGTCAATCACTGGCGATGGCATCTACACTTCTTTCACGGTAGAAAAATACATTTTGCCCAGATTTGAAGTTTTGTTGAGCGGACCAGATGTTGTACAGAGTCGAGAAGAAAGCGTAACCTACAAAGTTTGTGGAAAATACTCGTACGGAAGAAGCTTGAAAGGAGTTGCCCTTTTAAAGGTCGACACTTATTATGGAAATGTTCAACCACCATTGAGCAAATTGAAAAATGTAACGTACAAAATGATATGATGATTAAGTTTGAAATCGCCGTTTCAACCCTTGTATATTCTAGTTAACAAACGGATGCGCAGAATTTAAAATTTATGGAAAGAATTGAAAGCTTCGGCAACTTGGTAGGTTTAACAGCGTCAGTTACCGAAGACGGCACAGAACAAGTAGAATCTTACAGAGATGTTCGTCAGCCTGAACGAGGCACCGTATTCTTTTGAGTGGAAGAGCTGCGGTAGATTTTATAAACCAGAACGTCCTTGTCAAATCACTCTTTCCCTCACCGAAATCAATATTCCCTTGTACAGGCCCCGTGTTAAAATTTGCTACGGATTCACTTACGAGGAGCCCTTGGCATGCGGCACTTTCAAAATGAATCCAGATAATACGATCAAATTCTTTATACCGCCACTGCAGAACGTGACTAAAAATCTACAAGTCGAGGTAAGTGTCTCCTCTTCTTCATTCGCTTCGCAAATAGCACCTTATCGTCATGGCAGGCTAATCTAGTGGACTACCAAACAACGTATACACCAACGCTTTTCCTCACCACGTGGTTTACGAAGAACAAAGACGTTGTCGACATCATAGCTTCGCCACACAATCAAATGGAATGTGGGGCAAATCTAAGATTCACCGTGTATTACACTTCGGAAAATCTGAAGAAAGGGAGTGACGTGGAATTCAACTACATGGTAAGATGATTGGTTGGTCTTTACTTGCGTATTTGCAATGTTGTGCTTTCTATTTCAGTTGGTGTACCGCGGGGAAATAATAACTGCCGGTAGCATGATCGATAGACCGCGAAAACGTGAGATAAATATGAAAGATTACTCTAACGTTATCAATATTGAAGGATGTGACCCTCCAATTGTAATATCAGATAAGTTCGTTTTTGAGATCAAACTAGATAAGAAGGTGTACGGCAACTTCGCAATTACTGGTGTATTACGAGAATGATGGTGAAATTATATCGGTATTATTGATGTGGAGAATTCATAGCTGCTCGCCTATAAGGTATTATTATGTAATTGAGCGAAGACTGGATTTTAAGATTAAATTAAGTTAGGGTTGCGGGTCCATAAAGGCCTGCTCACCGCGATCTTTTCCGGATTCTGCTGTGACCCCCCTTTATCCTAAGATGGCGCTCTTTAACTGTGGTTTTTATATGGACCTATCATTCTTTGAGAGCAGTCTCCTTATTTATAAGTATTTCGCTCTGAAGTTCTCTGAGTCGAGTACTGGGAAACCTTGTCTTCGTCAGGCCTTTGCAGTGGCACAGAAATAAACTGTGGCTTCTTCCTCTTGGCAGAATGTGCAAATAACGCCCTCTGTCAGGTCTGTGTTATATCTACTTACTCTACAATGACCGATCAACAGACCTACTATCTTCTTGTCTTTACTAATTAATAACACTGGTCACAATTTTTTTTTATTTTGTCCCACGAGGTAAATGGGTGAACTTGGTAGTTTATTTGCACTCATTTTATATCTATTTTCAGAATTTTCTACAGACAGGTTTCAGGGTGACAAAGCAATGAAATTTTGTGAAAGTATGTATTATAATATGTATATAAATCATGAAAAAGTGACGTAGAAAGTTACAATAGTGCTCCAAGAGCTAGGAAGGCTCCGATTTCTTGGTATTCTTTCCATGACTCTTCACTCTCGTCCATGACTGCTCCAAAGGCTTTTTGGGAAAAAAAAGTCCGAAAGTGGAAGTCGAGAAAGGTGTATTTTTGACTTACATTGCAACCCATGGTTTTATATGAAGACAGATAGATGGTTAACCAATCTCTACGTAGTTTTCGGCTTTACGATTACCCAAGAAGCCGTCGCAAATCTCTTTAAAAGACAACCATGCTGTTTTTTCAATTCCATTTAGCGCTTCAACAAATTTTTCATCTCAAAATGACTGTCTGATCTGGGGTCCCACAAAAATACCTTCGTTTACCTTAACATCATTGATCTTAAGGAACTTACTCCTCACGTATGCAAACCCATTGTGAGTTTTACCCATGTCTTTGACAAAGTTTTTTATCAGCCCAAGCTTAATGTGCAAAGAGGGCAAATATTTTTTTTGAGAATCAACAAGAGGGGTACCAATGGCATTCTTATTTCCTGGTGTCAGTGAAGCTCATTTTGGCCCCTTCTTTTTTTATAATGATTTTTCCTATCCCGACTGTTTCATTCACAGAGGGAATAACTCACAACAATACTTTGTGTAACCGAGTCGCATGCCGAGCAAAAGTAAACCAACTTTCAAATCGCCACAAATATTCCACTTAAAGTCGCTATACTTAATTTTTTTCCAAAAGAAGCTTTATGTTGTCATAAGATTTTTTTCAAATCGGTTGAAGGGAATTTATTTCCATTGTGAAGTAGTACCGCTGTCAAGCTTAATTGGAAAAGTCAATGGAACAAACGCACGCATCTGTATTATATTAATGACGAAGCATCTTCATAACAGACCGGACGACATCATTACAAAATACAAGTCCTTCTTCCATAGAAGAAATTTTCAAATTCTGCATGGCGATTACGAAAAAGAGCAACTTTTGTTCCACTCTGAAGAAGATTCCAGTCTTTTAATTTGGAAGCTAGAAGTACGTCTTGCTTCTTAGACAACTTTAAATCGCGGTCAAGGTCGTTGATGTCTTCTTGACTTATTGTTAGAAAATGCAGCACACAACAAAACGAATCTGGATTCAAATTCATATTGTCGCCTGCAAAACTTTCTTAGTTTACTTCGTCAACAGCACTGTCATCGCCGTCATGTCAGTTTTGTAGACGTTTAGGCACAGGTACCTAATTCCGTGCTGTGAGATACTGGTCTCAGTGCAGATGGAATATTCGGTTATTTTACACTATGGATTTAGAATTCATACGTACCACTTATATTTGTAAGACAAGAATAGCTATCAGTAATACTATCTCAAATCATAGGAATAACAAAAGGCATATGTAGCTTACCTTTTGCCCACACTGTAAGAAGTCTGACACGCGTAACAGCAAATATGGGGAGCCCAGTTCTTATCTTCGTCACCTACTTTGCATTTGAAATACTGCTCATAGCACTTTTTAAGGAGAGCTGTGGAAGACCGTTTTTAAATGCCAATTAGCCGCAAATGTAGCAAAAAGAATGGTGGTTTACACATTTCCTTGGCATTTTTTATAGGTGATCAAATGTTCGCGGTTTCATTACAACAGCTTGAACGCACCACAACGCAGCATTCTTTAACTACGCCAGCATATATGTTGTAAAGGTAAAAAGCAATCGTAAGTAGATTGCTTTTTATCTTTACAACTTTATTACGGCTAATTAGTATTTTGAACAATTTAGGCCCACTTTTAAATATTTGACATAATCCTTCTGTATTTTTTTGTTTACTATTTGGCCTGAATATGGTGTTAAAACGCTCGAAACATGTAGCTATTAGTATTTTACTAATAAAAAAAGAGTTTATGAGATTCTGGACCTACTTTCATTTAATATAATTAACATTTGCTCACACAGAGTCAACCTTGAAGAATTAATTGCGTATAAGGTAAACATAATGGGATAATCAGAATGTAATCTCACATTGATCATACGTGGCTTATATACTACGCTAGCTACTCTATTGTTTGAAATGGTCATCTAACCTCTCCTGCTTCTCTATTAAGATTAATAATAATTTCCCCGACGGACTGCTCTCATAGTGAGGTTTTCGTGGTTTCCCTTACTCCTTGGCAAATGCTGAGAGACGAACATCTTAAGTCGCTCCACGGGCGCATGCATAATAATAACTCATGGCCGCCGATGCCCCCTATAATTAGCGAAAGTTGTTGGGCGATGCTAAGGCATGAATTATTATTAATTATTATGAAAAAACGATCCAGTCTTTGCCGGTACAGCTTCAATATTTTATTTTATTAAGTGACACTCGACTATTTTCAATTCCTTTATAGGTAAAGGCGCAGTGGAAGGAACCATCCTTATATCCTGGAGAAACTGGCCATTTAGATATACGTGCCGATCCATACTCATTGTGTTCTATATCGTCCATAGATAAGGCATCCACATTTTTAGGGACAAAAGCCAGTATTACCATTGATCTCATTTTTAGTTATTTGTGGCCATACGTCTACCTCGACAGAATAAATTGTTATACGCCAGATAAGAGCGAAGCGAGTAAGCAAAAACAATCTTTCTGTTCCTCAGTCAGGCAGGAACTTTGTTCTTTTTAGATGAACTGGCTGCACTAGTTCAAGTGCTGTACATTTAAGCGTTCTTATTAGTGCAAGTTTTTTTTTTTAGGGGTACATTGCTACTTATTGTTAGTACAACGGTTTACTGTGCTATTTGCTTAATATGGCAGCCTTACTCATTTGTAGCACAGTAATATTGATTCTAGTACAGCGCTAGTTGCAGCACTATAGCTGCACTAGTTCAGCTAAAAAAAAAACAAAGCTATGTTTAAATCATGTTAGCATATATGTTATAATTTAAATAATTATAGATTATGTTCTTGGTTCTAACAGCCTCTCGCAAATTTTTTTGTAATATAGTGAAGGAATTCAATGAATCCAAATGAATGATGTCCAACGTTCATGTCTTAAACAGATTCTAAATACTTTTTCCGTTTGGATGTTGCCGACCAATATCTTTTCCTAAAATGGAGAGATTTGTAACAATTGAGAAAACTTTTGGGGAACAAATATTAGTGGGGAGAATATCTAAACAGATAAAATATTCTCGCAATGCTGGAGAGTAATCCAAACAGTGTTTTTACTAAACTACTAAAGAAGTTCAACTCCTCTGCTTAGAACAATGACACTCTCTATAAATTGATAATATGCTGTAAGCACTGCCAAAGTTGCTGCAACCGGCAAGTGTTACTTCTTGTGTTATCTCTGACTGAACCCACATAGTTCATTTCAATTTCTGAAAAAAATTCTGGAAAAGACTGTGCATGCTAATATGATTTACAATTGCCCATATAACGGTATCTGAACATAATCAACAAATTGCATTAAACTTTATTTCTTTTGTAAGGGTGAAAAGAGTAAAAACTCTTCTTCTTCTTTCGTTCATAAATATATTAATATTTGATTATTAGTTTCGGTTTACAACAGCCATCTTCAGATCACTAGAAATACAATATAAATTAATATGAATTGATTATAAATAATTATGGGTTGAATTATGTTAAAATTTTAATATAAAACAGATGATTAAACTATAACTAGTAATATAATGAACTCTAAGTTACACTAATAGATGAAATTTTTAAAAATATTACGCATTAAAAGGTTTACTTACACGTCAATAGGATTATCGTTAATCAATAAAAACACCAAATATGATAACCATATTGTGTAGATCAAAATATTTATGTAATAAAAACTACAGGATAAAATAACTACCCACATAGCCAAATTTAAATTGCTCGCAATTATTCTTAGTAACTTCAACTTTGAAACATAAAATTACCCTTTTGTACTACATTAATAGTTATTTTGAATGGTTTACGTTGAAGTAAACTACCAAAAATAGTGGCGGGAAATTTAAATTTGACTATTAGGATAGTTTAAAATTTTGAAATTATTGATGATGACACTAATTTAAATAATTTTAATAAGTATATGAAACCTATAAATATTAGATGTGTATATTATTATGTTAACCAAACTACGAAAGGTTATTTAATAGATATGTTATATGTGTGAAAAAATGAACATAAAAGCATTGGTGATGATAGCATTACCTTATTTCATAAATGTGATAAGGATCAAAAACTTAAGTTTTTGGAGGCATACTGAATAGATAATTAATAAATACATAAGAGAATACAAAACACATATCTTTTAAACGAACAAATAGATTATAACATTACACCGATTTTCACGGTACTTGGACTTGATAACCAATTTAACACAAAGTTGACATTCCGTATTTAGACAGGCTGAATAACTTTTACACACATTTATACAACCCAGTAAACCAAATTCAAATTTCCCGCAATTATATTTAGTAACTTCAACTTAAGGGTATTCAAATAACTGTTAATCTAATATAGAATCGTAGCTAATTTCATGCTTTAATGTTGAAGAAAATAATTGCGGGAAATTTGAATTTGGTTCACTGGGAAAGCACACACACTTTTAACTTATAACATATCTATTAAACAATCTTTCGCAGTTGAAGTAACATAATAATACACACATCTAATATTTACTCGTTTCATATATTAAAATTATTTAAATTATCAATAGCTTTAAAATTTAAAGCCATTTTATCCTGTAGTTTTTATTATATAAATTTTCTCATCTACAGAATATAGTTATCATATTTGGTGTTTTTATTGATTGACTATAATCCTATTGACGTGCAAGTAAAGCTTTTAATGCATAATATTTTTGAAAATTTCACCTACTATTGTAACTTAGAATACATTATATTTCTAGTTACAGTTTCATCATCTGTTTTATACTAATATTTTAACGTAATTCAACTCTTAGTTATTTATAATTAATTCATTAATTTATATTGCATTTTTTAGTGATTTGAAGGTGGCTATTGCTAGCCGAAACTGGTAAATAATCAAATATTAATAGATTTATGCACGCAAGAACTAATTTTCACCCTTACAATATTCATCATTCATTCGATACTTAGAAATACAATTTATTTTTTTTTCATTTCAGCGGCTTTAGGACTAGCTGATATTGGGAGTAAGTGTATAAAAATTACTTTTTGGCCCCTCTCATGCACAAAGCATTACTTGACAACCCATGCAATAGTAGATTCATTTTACCACTCCAGTCCAAGTATGATGGCGACCTTAAAATTAATAAACGTCAATATCACGTAATAATAAATGTCATATTGACGTCCATTAAACGTCATTTGACGTCATCATCTTACATGGGAGTGCGGTAAACCACACTGTATTTTTTCCCATTTTGCAGTTACCTCTAATATAAAATATAACAATAATATCCTTTAATTTAGTTTAAAAATATGCATCTACCAGAACTTTTATTGTTGTTTTAAGTATTATTGATGAAAAATATTAACTTTAGAATAGGCGTGAGTTGACCTATCAAAACGCAGTGATACCAATCCACAGATATTTTAAATATTTTTCTGTCGTGCGTTAGATTATTCATAGCGTTCCAACACACGCCTTAGGCTGCGTTGTCCCCTTGTAAATGACATCTACTGAATTTTATAGTCAATAATTATTAAATACCTACACATAATTTAATATTTTCTAACTTCAGGATTCCCTCCATTGAGGCATTACACAGGCTATGATACATTTGAGGCGTTCACGGTACTTCAATCCTAACATTTACATAAAGTCGTTCTTAAATGTATTAATTTCACATACCTTTTGCAGAGTAGTGGTGTTGGCGTAATATCGAACTTGAGGATAATCAACAAGCCTTGCGAAAACTTCCCTAGACGTAAGTATTACTACCACTACATCTTGACTGATTAAGATCCACGGTTTACCAATTCGTTAAAACAGACATACTAAATGTCAGTTCACTGCCGCGCTACATCAATTATAAATGGTGCAGTATAATCCTTTATTTGAGGATTGACACCTTTAAAGTCTATTGAAATGCGGAATTGCACAAATGTTCTCATCCAAGATAAAGAATAAGAGTCAATTTTATTAACATCAACAGATATTTTGAACCAGGTACTTTATTGTAAAAAAAAAAAAACTATGTAATATTACATTAAGAAAGATAACTTCATTTTTATTTCAGGAGTTTTCGAAAAAGAGCGTAAGTATTTAAAATATTTTTTTTTTTCTTTTATAGTACAAAATTAAAAGCACATTGCCATAATTCCGATATCTAGGATTTACCTAGAAGTAAATACTATTATTAACATGTATTTTGTATTTTCTTAATTCTGCATCAGAAGGTGCAAATGAATTTGAAAATTTTATCAATAAATTTACTGTTTACTGTTTAATAACTTACCAAATGATATCAAGATATGTAATAATTTTAAAAGTTTTACATTCAAATCTAACAGACATCTACATACTTGCACTGGTTTTATGAAATAAGTGTGAATATTTCAAAAACTATTAGAAATAGCTACCCTAAACCTTAATAGTAGATAATGGATGCATCCAATGCTGCACTGAAAAATACCACGTTCCCTTTGAAAAAAAAAAAGTTTTTTACTTTAAAGATATCCACATTGGACATGAATTTCTGAACACCATGTATAGGCTATTGCAGTTATCGCTGTCGTGATCAATACCTATGACCGCGCACTTGCATCTACATCAGTATAACATCTTAATGTCTAATAGCCTGAGATATTTAATTTTATTTGAAATAGTGGAAACGTCAAAATTTTGAAAGAATTGCAAATATCTCCAAAACAATTAGTTTTAGCATTGTTTAAATATATCTAGTTAGTCAACGTAATACATTTTCGGAAAAATAAAGTATTGCTCAAGGAAGTGGTGCACTCTATCGGTGAATGTAAATTGATTTGAAAACGTAATAAATATAACAGGTATCTCGGTCAGAGTGAGAGACAGATTTCTGTGTTTTATCTATCTGCGGAAACGACGGAATCCGTATCGGTGATTTACTGACATTGGCGAATTGTGTGGCCTGGGGAAAAGGGAGGGTGGATGCATGTGACGCTGTGATGACGCACCTCGCGATAATTCTCGTGTTTGTTTACATTAGAAGATTAGAATTCTGAGGTATTCTGTTATAAATATAAAGAAATTGAAAGTATATTGCTAGGCACGTTCTTGTTGACAAAACATTAATTTTGAACAATTTTCTAAATCGAAATTTTTTCTTTTAAGAATAAAATATTTAAACTTAAAACAAAAATCACTGAAAAGAGAAAAGTTAAATCTAAAAGGACGAAAATTTGCCAAAAACATAAATCTACTTCTCAATTTTTATTTTCTTAGTTTTTAAATTAATAAGTTGTTTTGTTAACTTAATTTACTTATATTTATGATTATATAATAATCAGAAAATGTTTGTTTTATTAAAAAGAATAAGTATTTAGTTTGATAATATATAATCTGTAGTTCGATGGCCTTTTTATATTTAAAATTTTAATAAAACGCGGGTTTTTCGTTCGAACGTATATACGAAAACCTTCTTCTCCTCCTCTCTCCTATTGCTATCTTCGCTTCTCCCGTGTATAGCGGTACTGTCGCTAACTTCAACTGGTATAAAGGCGGGAAATTTATATAGTTTTTCTTATATTTACAAAACATTTATTACTTGATTTACTTATGTTTACTATTATAAATAATAAAAGAAATTCGATTTTTATATAATGACAAAATATGTAGTTTGGGGTACAAATCGCCATTTATTTTTACATATATGCACCACTTTACTTATTAAAAACACCATACATGATGACACATTCGTCCTCTTTCTCTTGAGCGGCTGAAAAGTTACGAGGTAACCTTTGGGGCAACATCCGTATATACAAGGTTACATCGTAACTTTTCAGCCAATCAAGAGAAAGAGCGCGAACACGTCATCATGTATGCTGTTTTTTAATAGCTTTGTTTGTTTGTGTGCTTGGAGCAGTATCTACTGACGTCATCAGAGTAACTTGAGAGCGTCTCAGAGTTGGATTTAAAGATGGTACAAACAAACGCGCTCGATTGCAATATAACCTAATTTTATTATTTACTTATTGTCACAGCTATTATGAATAGGAAAGTAAAATCAATTTTTCAAACTAATGAATCTAGGCTACAATAAAAATGCATCATATACTAGTATTTATGTACCTACCAAGTGAAGTTTTTAAAATATAATGATCGTTCTTTACATCAATCACATTGGTATCATTATGTTATCCATATCGTGCATATTTGATGCAGGTATAAATCGGATTACATTTACAAACGACAGTTTACAACACGGTGTTAGCGCGATTAGGTTTGTTGCACAAATTGCTCGTAATTGCTCGGACGTCGGATCGCGAGCAGAAGAGGAACCTCTTTGTGATCTGGGTTTGCTTGCTCTAAACAAACAAACACGCACAAATCATGCTCTAAAATACAAACAAACGCGTAAAATTCCATGGACCTGCTTAGATCGTACAAACAAACAAGCCTAATAAGTAACGTGGTGCATATATGTAAATATAAATGGCGATTTGTACTCCCAAAACTACATGTTTATTTTTATAATGAAAAACGAATTTCTACTATTATGCAATAGTAAACATAAAATCAAATAAAAAATATTATATAAATATAACACAAAACTTAGAACTACACACTTATATAGAGCATAACATTAAATTAGAAACTAAGAAAAAGTAAAGTAAAATGGTAAAAAAAATAACGATTATATATTATCAAACTAAATATTTATTCTTCCTAATAAAACAAACATTTCAATGTAAAGACGAGAATTATCGCGTGGCGCGTCATCACAGCGTCATCGCCTCTCCATCCTATCCTTTTCCCGGGCGTCACCTACAATCTGCCTACAACTTACGAGGTAACTATTGCAATTAAATAATATTTTACCGACACGTAAGAGAGCCATCTTGTATGTAGTAGTCTAACTATAAAGTTTATATTTAAATCGAGACGGACATCAACGGCGTGCTGCCATCTACCGCTATTGTCCAAAATGTTCAAAAATCCGTTGACTATTTTGTCCATAAGGTTGACTAACTAGTATGTATATAAACAATGGTTTTAGAATTAGGAAACATTAATATAGACTTATCAGAAATGATGCGAGCAATACACTGGATTCCATTTAAAGTAAGAAAGTTGATATCGACACCTGTGCACCAAAAGTGCTATAAGGCTGAAAATATTTTCTTTAAATAGAGCATAGTCGGCCATGAGCACTCTGCAAGTTTCGAAATTAAATTCTTACTAGAAGTTTAAAAAATTCTAATGACCCAGTTCGGTGGGACCGCCTGTATATTTAGTTGCATACACACATAAAATATATCGAGAGAAACAGATAATGGACGAGTGGTGTGAAACAGCCTGTACATTTCCAATCATTTGTATTTTAAGCAGTGTTCTTCAATGCCGCAGTAGAGAGAGGAGATGCTAATGGGGCGCCTGTTGATAATCGAGGATCACAAGTAAGATCGTTCTTCCGGAAACCTGGCTTTGGGATTTAGTACCAATCGCGTAAGCATTTTCCTTATATATAATTATAATTTAATAATTGCAATAGAGAATTATGTTCACACACAATTTTATTATTTCAAAACACCAAAACGCACAAAAATAACTGTTTAAACCTTTTGCTTTCATAATTTATTTTTGATTTTAGCTCATTTACGTTAACGGACGAGGTACTACGTCATTAAAACCCCATGACATCCGACCAATTTCTCAAAAAACAAGAGAATAAAAAATCAAATATTCCCATGTTTGCGCATACGCAAATTCCGAAAATTATTTTTACATTTAATACTTTCCCGAAAATTACAAAGGCCAAATTTCTCTAATATAGCGGGTGTCCAGCCTAAGATGCAACGGTCCATAGCCGATTTATTATTGGTTTTTTGAAAAAAAATGTTTCAAATAAATGTTGCCTCGAATCATATTCTACACATTTTAAAATTAGTTTTAGTAATGGCGGACTTCCGGTTGTACCGGAAGTAGATACTAACTTTATTATTTTAAATGGAACACCCTGTATATTATTGCACTTTTAGATTCCTTGTTAAATTTAAATAACAATACGTTAGGCATTTTTGGGGCTAAGTTGTACCGTTTCCGAATTACATGACGTTTTTCGAAAAAAAATGACATTGCAGGGTGTTCCATTTAAAATAATAAAGTTAGTATCTACTTCCGGTACAACCGGAAGTCCGCCATTACTGAAACTAATTTTAAAATGTGTAGAATATGATTCGGGGCAACATTTATTTGAAACATTTTTCCAAAAAAACAATAATAAATCAGCTATGGACCGTTGCATCTTAGGCTGGACACCGGTATATGCTTATTACAATCATCAAATACGATCATTCCAATAATTCATAATCGAATTGCATTCATACAAATCGTTCATAATTGATTATCACACATAATCGAATAATGCCTTTTCCGTCATTCGATTATGCCCATCACTACATGACAGCAAGATATTGCACTCCCTACGATGGCTTTATTTCTTCACTCCAGAGTTTTAGCAATCCAACTCTCCACTTCTTTTCCTCATGATAAACCTGTCTACCAACGTACATGAAATCATCTCCTTCAACTATAGCAAATGTTATTTGAAACTATTAGTATCTAGTGAAGTTTTGGTACTTACAAACTTTATTTTCGATTGAATTATATACTGTATAGAGGAAAAACAATGGACATTAATATACTTTCTTTCTTATTCAAGTGCAAGTGGAGAAATCACAGTGGAAAGAAAACTGCCCGACAGCATTACCATCTGGGAAGGCAATGTAATCTGCTCTTCAAATAGCAATGGCGTAGGAATAAGTGAGACGATAGAAATCCAAGGCTTCAAACCGTTCTTCGTAGATATTCTCTTACCGTACTCTATCAAAAGAAATAAGGAAATCTTGCATCTGCTCGTCCCAGTATACAACTATTTGAATAATAGTCTGCCGGTACGTATCGTAGATCTAAAAAAAAAAGTGTCTTAAATAGTAAAAAGCATCGCAAATCATAAAACTAATTTATAATTCTAGATTAAGGTTACACTAGAACCTAACAGCGATATAGTATTGGTAGATGGAGACGACAAGAAAAACCTTCACCATATGCTTAGCTCCTCAAGATAGTTACACGTATACTTATCGTATCAAAGCTACTAAACTAGGAGAAGTTAGTATAACTGTATCGGCCGAGGTAGATCCCGCAGCTGTACCACACTGTGCTTCTGATTCTGTAACACGTCGAAAGTAAGTAAAATTATATAATATGGTTCAATAATAAATTCTAATGGATTTTGGTTACGTTGGCATACACAAATTGCTTACAAAATTGCCTAAAACAACTATGTGGATGTATGTATGTAAATAGAAGGGTGGTGTTACACTGCAACCTAAAAGATCTATTGTGTCCCCTATTCTTGCTGCATTACAGCTGGCCTTCCAATCCTATTCCTTTTAGAAAGTGTAGGATGTCAGAGGGCCCCAGTCTAGGTAAGTCTCCCTCTTCGATTTCACATGCTCCCAGGTACAATGCCCTCGACTTGCACAGTGCTACGCAGTTTGAGAGGAGGTGGATGGATGTTTCATCCTGTTCCCCACAAACTCTGCATTCAGGATCTTTTTCCAGTCCAAGCTTACTCAGGTGTCCTTTCAGTCTACAATGGCCTGAAAGTATTCCTGTTAATATGCGAACATTGTTCTTACTCAGGTTGATGCATTCTGTAAACCTCTTCTGGTTATAAGTTCCCCAGAAGAATTTTACTTTGCCTCATTCCCTGCAGACTTTCCCAGTAACTGGATTTTCTATGCTCCATTTCCATTTTTAGTTTCTTCAGTATTGTACTGCTACTTAACCCGCAAAAGGGTTCAGGCCCTACAAAAGGCATTCCAGCCCCTTTTTTTGCGAGGTTATCCGTTATTTCGTTTCCTTCCACTCCTGTGTGACCCGGAACCCACAGAAAGGTTACTTTATTTCTTTTGCCTAGCTCATTTAGTTTCCCTAGGCATTCCCAGACCATCTTGGAGATGATTTCATATGAGTTCAGCGCCTTGATGGCTGTTTGACTATGAGACACGATGATAATCTCCTGCTTCCGATAGTTCCTATCCATAATGAACTGAACACATCTTCCAATAGCGTGTATTTCCGCCTGAAATATACTTGGGTATTTTCCCAAGCTTTCGAAATATGTAGTTCTAGGCCCATATATTCCTATTCCAGTTCCTTCTGCCGTTTTGGAGCCATCAGTATACCATTTGATGGCATTTCTATTCAAGTTCAAGATGGTGTTATGATCCCACTCGCTCCTGTTACTTAGCTTAATGGTGAATTCTTTCACAAAGCTAATTTTTTTTAACATATCATCCCGGGGCATATCCCAAGTTTGATCACCGTCAGGATATTGAGGCCTATGCCTAATCATTCCTTCCTTGACCATTCTTAGTGCGGTTCTTTTCGCCACGCCCTCTACTACAATGTGGAGGAGGGCAAGATCCAATATTACTTCCATAGCTGCTGTTGGACAGGTTCTCATAGCCCCCGTTATGCATACACATGCTAATCTTTGCACTTTCGAGAGGTTAATTCTCGCGGAGGCCAGATTAGTTCTTTTGCTCCATGCTACTGATGCATAGGTGATGATCGGTCTCATTATCGCTGTATACATCCAAAGCAGTATTTTTAGGTTGCATCCCTAATTTTTCCCTGCAAAGTTTCTGCACACCATCAGAGCTCTTTTGGCCTTGTTGGTTACTTGAAATTCATGTTTGTTCCATAGAAGTTTATTGTCTAGGGTAAGGCCTAGATATTTAACTTCTGCTCTCCATTCTATATTTTGCCCATCCAGTTTTATGGTTCTAAGATTGGATTTTCTTTTCCTGGTAAATGCTACTAGGGTTAAGACAACCCCATCGTTAACCCCACTAAGACAGTGGGGTTAACGATGTGGATCCTCAAGGGCAATCAGTTTAGGTTCAAGTTTCCTTCGTTACAGTTAGTTGAGAGTTTCAGATTTGATGCTGGTCCACTCACACTATTATAGATAAAAATTTTCATTTATTTAAAAACCTACTTTGTTTTTCACCAGAAAAATGTACAACCTCTTGGCTTTTTGTTTTTAAGTCTCCTATTTATTGTTCCCTTTAGACTTGAAGTCTGGTTCTGCTATAAATATACACTCCTCATTCAGTTCCTGGTAAATCAAATCCGATAATTAATCATGAGACACTTTATTTATGAAAACTAAATTATTACAAATCATCCCAACCCCGTGCTCCACCTAAAAAAGGTACTACACGAAGCTACCTATTCTAAGTACTGTATGGGTTCCATAACAGTTGATATGTTCCTACTCTAACTAGATAATACAAAAATATAATACAGTAGCCTCGCGACCATATGAATACATACTACTTTTGTGAAATGATGAAATATGTGAAATGTGATTAGTTCACATAAAATTCGCCCATAGAACGACTTTCGTTATCTCCCAGCATTCGCCAAGGACACTGATTATATATAATATACTTATATAAAATCAATGGCCACGGAGTAAGGGAAAACCATGGCAAAATCATGAGACAGATACATATGTCAGATTTCGTCACATCTTTGTTCATGACCTAATTTTGTCTGTGTCCAAAGTTATCGTAGAAGTTCTACTAAACACCCGTTCATATCCAATACCCCAAACTCATTGCGTTGCCCTTTACTGGTTCTAACTACCCCAATATCATGACTAGTATCCTTGCACTCTTTGGAAGATCCTTAGAGTCAACATTAGTTAAATCCAAAGGATTCATAATGGATGCCTTTGCGTCGAGCTAGTACCTTCCCTGTGTGGAAGGACATAGAGAATACTTCTGCATTGTAGCTTATCTTCATTGAGCGTCGCTCTTAAATCAGATTCATCTTGTTTTGCTGCATGTTTCTTACAGATTAAGTTTCTTAAGTTGATAGGTAATTCATCTATAATAGAACTTCCATTCTGCTTCTTTGAAATCTGTTGTAGTGTTTCAAGTTTCGATAAAATCCAGAAGAAAAAAAATTCAAGTTTTTGGCCTTTCAGATTTCACGAATTCTGGTGTACCAAAATGTTGACGGTAAAACAATTACCGTTATGTCATTGAATAGGAATGATGAATTACCAAACAACTTTTACTATGGACACTTTATTAATGAAAAGCTAAATAATTACAGTTCATCCTAAATCCTGTGCTCCACATGAAAGTACTCAACGAGGCTAGCTATTCTAAGTACTATATTGATTCCATACTTCGTTGTGGCCAATTTAACCTTTTGGCTAACGCCCATACACGACCGCCACTCATCAGTGATTGGACATTAAAATAAAACATGCCCCACTGTATCTACCCCACCACATTCACAATGCGAATCATTAACTCTACAAATTCAACATAAATACAATTTAAAATTACTTTTGACCCGTTCAAATAAATTATGTTCCACTGTATCTACTCCACCACATTCACAATACGAATCATTAACCCTCCAAATTCAACATAAATACGATTTAAAATTACCGTGCAATACGAGCAATTAACCCTCATTTCCCTAAAACGTATAACGTTACCAATAAATTTCCTAATCCATCCCATTTAAAATATTTTATTAGGAACATCTTTCCGAATAATTGATATTTAATCTTTGACTACAAGGATTATAAATATCCACATTACATTGCAGAGATGTGATACGAAGACCACTACTAGTGGAACCTGAAGGATATCCAAGCCTCTTAGTCAAAAGTACTTTACTATGCACAGACGGTAATCAAACTTGTTAATTAAGATTAATCATCAAGATTATATTACCAAAATTAAATTTCAGAAAAAATGGGCGTTGATAAAGTGGACTGGAAGATAGAACTTCCCAAAAATGTCGTGCCCGATACTGTAGACGGAAAGATCACTATCAACTCCGATATACTCGGTCCAGTATTCCAAGTAGATACTCCAAGTAGATTTAAAAGCATTTTTCCATCACCAAAATTACTTTCCAGAACTTGGAAAATCTCCTTACCATCCCAACCGGTTGTGGGGAACAAACCATGATTACGTTGACGCCCAATCTTTACGTGTTAAAGTACTTGGAAGCCAATAACGCTTTAACCAGTCAAGTCAAGGATAAGATCTTGAATAATCTGGAGATCGGGTATCAGCGTATGTTGAACTACGTCCACAACGACGGGTCCTTTTCAGCTTTCGGCCAAAGTGACCCTGGTGGCTCTACATTCCTAACAGCACTCGTCATTCGAACCTTCGAACAGATGAAAAAATATATATTCATAGACGAAACCATCATAACGCAGGCTCAGGCGTGGATTATTTCCCATCAATTAGCAAACGGCTGTTTCGATCCAGTATATCACGTTCTCCACAATATGGTATCTAACTTAATCGTCTTTCGTGCAGAAACAGAAATAATTCGATGTGAATCGTAGGGAATAGCAAGCTCTCCGGATCAAACGACAGCGTTGACATCATACGTTGTGATAAGTTTCTTGGAAACCAGTTTGAGCGTTAGCAATGATGTTCTTTCGAAAGCGAAGCAATGTATTCTGAATGATGCATCGCCGGATAAATATGCATTGGCAATAAGTTCTTATGCGTTGAATCTGATGGGTGCCACGGTTGAAGGTGGTCAGAGATTGGATGAATTAATGCAAGTGGCTAGCACTGAAGACGGTATGATTTGGTGGATCGAATCAGGTAAGTTTTCTGCTAAAATATCATCACACACACACACATATTTGACTGCATGAATTAGTCCATTTTACTTAATAAATCTGTTGCCTCAAAGATGTTTTTTATACAAGCAATTATTGTATAGATGCTACACTCATTTAGATATTCATCAGTTTATTTTGATATTCATTTTTAGCAGATTCAGTATCGGCAAACGTAGAAACGACTAGTTACGCTCTAATATCTCTACTTCAACAAGATCCTGTCAATAATCTTGGTACGGCCCACTCGATTGTCCGGTGGCTACAGACCAACATGAATCCAAGTGGAGGATTCTATTCTACTGCGGTAAGTAGGAGATGCCCAGTATACAGGGTGTATCAGATATAGAGGTAAATATAATAATATGTAGCAGCTGTAATCATATGCAATCAAAAAGTCTTAATGCACAGGGAGTCACAAAACTAACAGCGGTAATGGCTGAATGATAGTGGTATGTGGGGGTATACTCGGGACAGCATTTAGGTTGGGCACAGGTGCGGCTCTAGCCCACGGCATTTATAAAATATTTTTTTTCTCGTTAATGTTTACAGATAGACCCCCTGTGCATTAAGACTTTTTGATCGTATATGATTACAGCTGCTACATATTATTATATTTACCTCTATATCTGATACACCCTGTATATGTAAGAAACGCCAACCTTGTGTACCACAGGCGTTGTTTACCGTGAAATATTACTAAAATTGCTATACACTTGGAAACATTTGACCACAACAATATTACACACAACAATAATAATATTGAAATCCTTATAAATTTTTAAATATAAATAGGTAGACATTTTATTATCGTTTATAATTAAGGAAATTTAGATTGATGAATTATCGAATTTATACAAAATTAATCCAATGTTTAATTCAAGGACACTAATGTTGGATTGGACGCATTGTCACGATACGCCACGTTAATTTATAACCAAGAACCAAACGTAGTGGTTTCTATCGTCACGAAAACAGACTCCAAAGACTTCGTAATAACTAAAAGAGACAGTTCTGTAACGGAGATCATGCCATTAACTACTTTCCCCAATAGAATACGGGCAAAAATAAAAGGACAAGGATGTGTTGCACTGCAGGTAATATTAAGACACTTTCCATACATCTCATTAAAACCAGCAACAGATATCAGTGGCAGCTCGCGACAATATTGAGTGGTTATAATTTGCAATGGTGGAGCCATGGCCTGTGACTCTTTAAGAGGAACTGCCACTGATAGATGTTAAGCGAAGACGTCATCATTATTAAATAAAAATACTCAATGTTCTTGGTATTATAATTATAATCTTAGGCTTCATTGTAACTCAAATTCCACTTATTAACGAATTTGGAATAAGATTCCTTAAGAGTCATATCAGATTTAGGTAATTTGGCCAGCAAAGAGTTTCTTTTCCAGTATTTCCATAATGCAGCAACAGAGATCAGTGGCAGCTCGCGACAATATTGAGTGGTTGTAATTTGCAATGGTGGAGCCATGGCCTGTGACTCTTTAAGAGCAGCTGCCACTGATAGATGTTAAGCGAAGACGTCATCATTATTAAATAAAAATACTCAATGTTCTTGGTATTATAATTACAATCTTAGGCTTCATTGTAACTCAAATTCCACTTATTAACGAATTTGGAATAAGATTCCTTAAGAGTCATATCAGATTTAGGTAATTTGGCCAGCAAAAAGTTTCTTTTCCAGTATGTCCATAATGCAGCAACAGATATCAGTGGCAGCTCGCGACAATATTGAGTGGTTGTAATTCGCAATGGTGGAGCCATGGCCTGTGACTCTTTAAGAGGAGCTGCCACTGATAGATGTTAAGCTAAGACGTCATCATTATTAAATAAAAATACTCAATGTTCTTGGTATTATAATTACAATCTTAGGCTTCATTGTAACCCAAATTCCACTTATTAACGAATTTGGAATAAGATTCCTTAAGAGTCATATCAGATTTAGGTAATTTGGCCAGCAAAAAGTTTCTTTTCCAGTACTTCCATAATGCAGCAACAGATATCAGTGGCAGCTCGCGACAATATTGAGTGGTTGTAATTCGCAATGGTGGAGCCATGACCTGTGACTCTTTAAGAGGAGCTGCCACTGATAGACGTTAAGCGAAGACGTCATCATTATTAAATAAAAATACTCAATGTTCTTGGTATTATAATTACAATCTTAGGCTTCATTGTAACTCAAATTCCACTTATTAACGAAATTGGAATAAGATTCCTTAAGAGTCATATCAGATTTAGGTAATTTGGCCAGCAAAAAGTTTCTTTTCCAGTACTTCCATAATGCAGCAACAGATATCAGTGGCAGCTCGCGACAATATTGAGTGGTTGTAATTCGCAATGGTGGAGCCATGGCCTGTGACTCTTTAAGAGGAGCTGCCACTGATAGACGTTAAGCGAAGACGTCATCATTATTAAATAAAAATACTCAAGGTTCTTGGTATTATAATTACAATCTTAGGCTTCATTGTAACTCAAATTCCACTTATTAACGAATTTGGAATAAGATTCCTTAAGAGTCATATCAGATTTAGGTAATTTGGCCAGCAAAAGGTTTCTTATTCCAGTATTTCCATAACGTTATATATGATTCGTTATATTTCAGGCTATTGTTAAATACTATATAGATTCGCCGCCAGTGGTAAAAGATCTCAAGCTTGGCGTTACGCTAAGCCCTATCAAAAACAAATGCTCTTTGATTTCTTTGGTACCATGCGCTTCATATGCATCCTCTAACACGATAAACATGGCTATTGTTGATGTACCCATGCCGTCCGGATATTCTCCTGATCAAGCATCGTTATACGAACTTACTACTGCGAAAGGTAAGGACGTGTTATTGCGCCCAACGTGGGGACATTAAACCCCACGTTGGGCGCCAAAATTAATATCTCGCATGAAATACAACGGTAGCTATACATTTATTGAATCCTCTTGCGATCTATTTCTAGTGGTGAAGAAATTCGAATTAATACAGAACAGAGTCGTCCTCTATTTAACGGAATTGGGACAAAAGGAAGTATGCATGCCGTTTAGAATTGAAGAAACTTCGGTGGTGGAAAATGTCGACAAGTCTACTGTGACGTTGTACGATTACTACAATCCACAACTATCAGCTTCAAATGTTAGTATGCTGGTGTTTCAGTTCAAATGTTGCGTACTAATTGTGATAATCTAATCTTTTTAGAGTTACAACATTGAGGAGTGTAAAAGCAAGATTATTACTTAGAACTATTGAAAACAATGTTTATTTTAATGAAAATGCGGGAAAATTTACGTAGAAATGGTAATGTAATATCATATAAGTAAAATAATTGTTTATGTCCATTATAAATAATAAAATATCAATTATTGAAGAACAATTTTGTTACCTAATTTATCGACACCGAAAACGACGGTAGAGTATCGGGAAAATCGCGAGGCAAGAGTTCAAAAAAAAAAAAAAAAAAAAAAGGTGATGCACCCCCGCTTTACAAACCTTCGAATAAGAGGGTTGATATTTGACAATCATGCAGGGTGCCAGCCGGCTCGTCGGCGAGGGAGGGGGTTGATAGTCGCACAGACCCAAAGATGGATAAAATTTCGGCGACACCTGCTTAGGTTTACTTTACTTGCCCTGTATGAATGAAAATCGGCAGTGAAAAGAAGCAGTGATATACCTACACATCGAAATTGAATATTAGGATTTGAATAGTATATTTTTACAACAGATATTGACAGATCCAAGTTGGATCCAAGTTCAATTCAAATGAACATTTTTATTTTTTTTACAGTGTACTTATTTTATTTAAACTTACTCTAATAATGTTTTTATATGCATTGGCATTCCAATTGCATTGATATTTCAACAGGAAGAAAAAATGAAAACTTGCTGAAAATTCGATTTTATTACAATTTTATGTGAATAAATAGTTGCCTACTTATTGCACCGTAATTATTTTTTTTAAATTGTTAATTTTACATAGTAATAAGTGTTGAACATTTTTAAATGTATTTTTCCCATGATCCAGAGACACTTACCTTTATTATATTTTAATTGTAAAGTGATTCCAGAATTTTGCAATAATTATTTATTTTAATTTCGTTTAAACATTTGACAGTCCATTCGGTCACATGGGCATTCTCATGTATTAAACAAATTATATTTCCCTCACTTTGGTGAATTTAACGGACTCTCTGAGACGGTTGTCCTGACTGAGCCATTCTCCGTAATCAGAGGTATGAAGGCCCCCATTTAGATATCCCGTTCCGACCTACCACCTGGATGTCTGCACGGGTTCACATTTCGAACTTTGTTATTGAATTAAACCGCTTTTATTCACACTTAAATGTTTTCTTTATCATATACATTTGATCATAATTGAGGTACAAGTCTCTCTTGCGTATGATATCGTGTAAACTGGCTAATAAATAGGCAAATTGAGGGATAGGACATTTTGGCAACAGTCTTCCATACCACCTTCCCACATAACGAGGAGAAATAAGGTGGGTAACTAGTTATTCGTTATTTTTTTGACGCCAAAATGTTTCAATCGGAAATTCTTGCCCTGCATGCCATGTGGCATGTGAGAGAGCACACTTCTAATTTAAAACTAATAAATATAAATGACACTGAGGTGTTAAAAAGTTGATTTTACTAATTTAATTGAAGATCATTTTTAAAATTTATTTTTCTTTATACCGGGCTGTATGCTACTCTGTAGCGTTACAGTACATTCACCTACTAAGTGAAAAGAGTTCAGTTTGTGCGCCCCTAGGAGCCACATGTCAAACTCTCACCCGCAAGCGACTGTAGCATAAAGCTGGCAATGCAGTCATTGAACTAGCACGGATAGTTCATGGACTATCAGTCCCGCTAAATGGCTCGTATAAACGACAACCAGACTGTGTATGATTGTGATTCCAAGAGCGACTTACCACGACGCAATGAAACATCAAAGAAAAAATGCCTAAATACGATGAATCTTATGAACTTATTAGGCTCTAAAAATTTTACATTTGGCAGTCTATATTAATAATATGTATAATAATGTAGTAATATTTTACAGAAATACTTCAAAGGGTTCCCTAGTTAACAACTGACAAAACCGGAATCAAATCTGAGCTTAACATTTAGCGGAACCTCATTGTCAGTGAAGTCAATTAGCTGAAAAATCGGTTTTAATTATTAGATATATGTCGAAGAACTCATACCAAAATATTTGATTGCTCAAAGAGTTAATATTTGTTATACTATAAACATGTATTAGCATGTGCATAAAATACTTGCTTGGCAGTCAACGAAAATGCGTAATAATTTTCCGAGAATACATGATCCCACTTTACAATACACAGAGTTGGTAAAAAAAAAAAACCAATGCATTCATTCGCATAACCACAAAGTGTAAGTAGCTGTAAGTGTGAAGTTCTAATAAAGACGATTACCAGATAACCACTGGTTATTCATGCTCTTTCGTGTTGAACACGCGCATTTTTATTAATATGGGAACGAAATTTCTTGTATTAATTTTTCTATTCCGTACAATAATATGTTGTGCCCCAGATAATAGGTAGATTCCTTTAATCGATTAGTAAAAAGATGTATATTTATGGGCATTTCCTTTTATTTAGTGATACGCCGTTAGCGAGGCAAGATAAGAGTTACGCATTTTATTACCCCTTGTCGGTAGTATCCCATAATAGAGCGAAAGTGTGTTTGGCGATAAATAAGGCACTTCTTCCCGCTAAAGTGGAGGTTTCGTTCGAAAACAGGACTTGTGAGCATGGACGCCGTTCGTGTGGATCTCATACAGTGGAGACGGGTAAGGAATAACACTATGTAACACGCTTTTTGTCTTTGAGTAGTAAGTGTTATTTCCAACTTATTTATGCTTCAAAACAATAGAAAAATACTTTTATTCCCCTCTAATTTTGCTTTTGTGACTAGGACAACGAAAATTTGAAATATACCCACATATGTATATCGTATGTCCACTTAAGTATGAGACAAATGGGAAAAATTTTTATTGTTGAATTTATAAAAAAAAATTATGTAAAATAAAAGTTGGTGCTTCTTTAAAAACATATTTTATATTCAAACTTAGTTAAAATGCGTGGTTTTGCTATAAATTAAGAAAAAAATTAATTGTCTTGAGAATAAAACACGCTTATTTTTAAAGATACCAAAAAGCTCCATTAGCAAAAAGTACTTCAAATCCCTAAATGTGCCAAAATACAAATTTTCAAAGTAGAAATCAAGGAAATGGAATTCTACAAAATTACACAATACGAGCACAACATTGAAAAAAATGCTTTTTTATTTTTTTTTGTAAAAATGTTTTTTTCGATTTTTACTTGAAAGTTGGTATTTTGGCATATTTAGGAATTTGAAGTACTTTTTTTTTCTAATGGAACTTCTTCATATCTTTAAAAATAAGGGTAATTCTCAAGACAATTTTGTTTTCTTAATTATAGCAATATTACGCATGTTAAAGTAATTTTAAACCCCAAATATATTTCTAAAGAAGCACCGCCTTTTATTTTATACAATGAGGTCGTAAATGCCCCCCCCCCCCCGATAACTTTTGAATGGTATGAGATAGAGCAATGAAACAAAAACCAAGTGAAATTAGAGATAATTTGTGATTTTTTGCCTATAGAGATACGCACATGGCTTCTGATGTAAAATAGAGGGCGTAGCTATCTTTAAAATTTTAAATAGGAAGTAATTTCATTTAGAAGCTCATTTGGAAGATATTTCTATTACTTTTATGGCAATGCAAATAGTTTTACGATTTTCGAAATTTTTACCAACTTATCCAAGATTAATAATTGGAGTACTTACGTTACTCTTTCTATAGCCCTCGTATAAATATTGTGGTTTTATGTGACTTAGGAAGCGATTGCTGTCTCCCAAAGACAAAGATAACGTGGGAATTTGGTGAAACCACCTTGCAGATCCATGAAGAATGACCCATACTTGTCATACTTCAAAACTTTCAGCAAGGTCTTGATGTTAAAGTAATCCTCTTTGAGGTGCACCGAATGACAAAGGAGAAGAGATGGAAACTTATTACCATTATGCAGCAGTAGTGCTTTGAGGCTTCTTGAAGAGCTGTCAATGAAGAGACGCCACTCATTTGGATTACAGGCGATTCCAATTGCCTCAAATAGCCCGGTCACATCGTGGCAAAATCAGAGCCCATCTAGATAGGTGAGCAAGCTAGAAAAAGTTTGGTGATGCTTTTTCTGACCTACGACTCGCACAGTTTCATACAGCAAGTTCCACTGCTTCAGCCTTAAAGGTCAAAATCTCAGCATTGGACTTGGAGAGGCCAAGATCTCTAACTAAGTCGTTGATGTTTTTTTGGTTGGGGTAGTATGGGCCTCTCTCATCATCTCCATATATGAAATCGTCATCTGATACTACAATATTTTCTTTACACTCCGACTCGCTGTTGTTGATTGAAGACGCCTGATGTATCTTAGGAGGAGTAGGTATTGGAAGCTGAGGGATGTGTAATACTGGGGCCATGGATGAAGGAAGATCCGGATACGTGACAGCAGGTGCATTTTTGCCAGTACGGCGTTTGGAAGGGTCCACAATGCAAAATTAGCGGTTGCTTGAGTGGTCAGTGGGTTTCCGCCAAATGCTTGGAATTGCAAATCTCATGGAACTGTTTTCTCCCCTATGCCATCCTCTTGTCTTAATAAACTGACCACAAACATAGCAAAACATGCTTCATGTTCGCAACCTCTTGAAGCCATCATCTAATTAGAAAATAGGTACAGCGAAATGAGAGTTTTGAGCGTGCGCGTCTTGAATGGAGGGAAGTTGGAACACTGGATCTGTCAAAATTTAAAATAGCACCTGAACAATATAGCAATAAATTATCAAAGCAGGTTGAGTGGTTGAGACATCTTCGTTGTGATATTTTCGTTTTATTTTCCAAAAAAAACAAATCTAAAACGAAAATACAGATGCTTGTCACTTTGACAGACATATTTATTGTCGTTCCTATCGTAAATGAATTCACTCCCGTCACTGATGCTTTTAGTTGCCGTATTCTACGTCGAACGACATAACATGTACTTCTCATTTTGGATTTGCTTGTAAATTTTAAAATATCATTGTCTTGGTCACAAAAGCAAAGTTTGTGGGAAATAATCTACTCTTTTTATACTTTTCTGACATAAGAAAATAGGAAATGACAGTTACCACCCAAAGACAAAAAAAATTAATAGAAATTGTTACATAGTGTAATAGGTGTCCAAGCTCATAATTCGGGCCTATAACTTTCTTATTTACACAAATATAATTCAATGTGTTTTTACATTTCTACGCGTTTTTCTGAGAGTCCATAATTTCTTTTTTAACGTACTGTCACAAAAAAAAAACAATGAGTTTGTATTCCAAAGTGATTTCAATCGAATTTGTTCAATTCAATATTTCCTTTTGTTGTTCAAACTCTTTTAATTTTTGATATCTAAACATATCTGCAGCCGCGGTGTTGCGGTTTGATATGCTCATTCCTGTTTCGGAATTTATCTAACCGCTCGGTGAGTGGCGTTGGGATTGATGAAAAAATTCACACAAATTGAATTTCTAAAATAAAATTGATATTTAAAACAAATTAATATTTTGTTATAATCGAGACTCTATCAGATAGTCCAGCTCTCAGGGCCCCGGTGTAACACTAAATCCGTGGTGTCGCATCCACTGAAAATTTGCAGTTCTACAGCGCATATTTTCATATCTTATCATTTCCGGTTTTACGAGTTGAAGGCTATTTCCATCATATTCTAGTAATCTATCGTCAAGAATTTCACGTCATGATTTCCGCTTTTACCGGAGATAAAAGTAAATCTCAAAATTTTATATGGAATTTTTGCATTTCCGTTTCCATGGCTATCAAAAAAATCTTTCAATCTATAATGTTGCGATTTTGCTAAAAAATATTCTAACTATCAATATAACAAGACCATATTGATAGGTTTTTTTTTCATAAAAAGTAGTTTAATTTTTACCCCCTAGTGTAGTAAAGCCGCGGTATTTTTTCTCATTATTTATTTTCATTAAACCGGGTCCATTTTTATAATTTTTTTTTTTATTCATTTTATTTATCCAGAAGACATAATTCTGTGTGGACAATGTCAAATATATAACTAACAACAAAATAAAAAACCATTCACTGTCGGATATACACCACCTTTAACCGATAAGAAACTTTCTATTTTTTTTTCTTTTGTCACTTTTTCACACATTTTCCTAAAACTTTCTAAAACTTTTTTTATCTCTTTTCAATAATTTCTATTTTTTGTTCACTTCTTTAACAGTTTTTATTTTTCCACTTTTTTACTCCTTTTACTACATTTTTTCATTTTTTATTTCAAATATTTTTTAACATGTTTTTAATTTTTCATTTTTTTATAATTTTTGACTTTTATATTTTTTATTTTTTTCACGATTCTTCGAAATATTTCCTTTTATTTTTTTTGCAAACTTTGGTCCTCTTTCGACTTTTTCTTTATATTTTTTAACTTTTAACAGTTTTTAACTTTCTTTCAATATTTTTATCTTTTTCGCATTTATTTATTTTCTCTGACACTTTTTTTGAATTTTTCTATTTTTTAAATATTTTTTTTACATTTTTATTTCTTTTTGCGCCAGTTTTCCAATAATTTTTTAGTTTTTTTTATCTTTTTTGCAATTGTTTATTTTTATATACTTTTTCCTGTTCATTTTACTGTTTTTGAATATTTTTCTATTTTTTACCTTTTGTATTATTTTTCTGATCTTTCTATTTATTCTTTAATTTTTTGCTCTTTTTTTTTACCTCTTTCTGACATTCGCTTGCATTTACCTTCTTATTGTTTCTAACATTTTTTTTTAATTTTCTATTTGTTAAATATTTTTTACATTTTTATTTCTTTTTACGTCTGTTTTACAATTATTTTTTCGACTTTTATCTGTCTTACATTTGTTTATTCTTTTATACTTTTTTCCCATTTTACTGTTTTTGAATATTTTTCTATTTTTTACTTTTTGTATTTTGTTTTGTTCTTTTTATTTATTTTTGCTGTTTTTTTTTAATTTTTTTCATTGTTACCTCTTTCTGACATTCACTTGCATTTACCTTCTTATTCTTTCTAACTTTTTTTTTAAAATTTTCTATTTTTTTAAGATTTTTTTTACATTTTTATTTATTTTTACGTCAGTTTTCCGATTTTTTTTTTTCGATTTTTTATCTTTCTCGGATTTGTTTATTCTTTTATACTTTTTTCTGTTCATTTTACTGTTTTTGAATATTTTCCCATTTTTTACCTTTTGCATTTTTTTCTGTTCTTTTGATTTATTTTTTAGTTTTATGGTTTTAATTTTTTTTAATTTTTTAACTTTTTTTTTTCATATATTTTGATTTTATTTTTCCGTTTTTTACCTCTTTCTGACATTCGCTTGCATTTACCTTCTTATTGTTTCTAACATTTTTTAAATTTTCTATTTTTCAAATATTTTTTTACATTTTTGTTTCTTTTTACGCGAGTTTCCCAATTATTTTTTCGATTTTTATCTTTCTCGCATTTGTTTATTCTTTTATACTTTTTTCTGTTCATTTTTCTGTTATTGAATATTTTTCCATTTTTTTAACTTTCGTATTTTTTTTTAGTTTTTTTGCTCTATTTTCTAATTTTTTCAATGTTTAACCATTTTTTCGTGTGTCTTTGTTTTTATTTTTTCATTTTTTACCTCTTTCTTACATTTGCTTGCATTTATCTTCTTCTTTTTTCATTTTTTTTTTAATTTTTTAACATTTTTTTTCAAATAGTTGCTTTTTATTTTTTCCATTTTTTTAGCTGTTTTTACATTTATTTGTTGTCAAAACGCAGTGGTACCAATCCGCTTTACGATTGTTACATTGGCGCTTTCTTTAAGATTTTTTAAATATTTTTCTTAGTCAAAAATCAAATACAAATGTCATGTGTTAGGTCATTTACAGCGCTCAAACTCATCAGACTGGAACTGGGTTCTCGCGCCGTAAGTGACACCTAACGCACTGTAATGTAAATAACTATTTTTTTTAATCTTTAATCTTCCAGTAGAACCGAAAATGATGAAATATGAAAATATAAGGCAAAGACCTATAAGCTGCGACAGCCAATATAGCAAATTCGTTATATTGGCTGTAAATTTTAATAACTAAAAAAAATACTTGCCACACGATGTATGTATTTTCACATAATTGGGGTGAAAATTGTCGCGAGTGTATTGTACTAATCTGACTGATAGTTGCGTAGGTTATAGGAGAAAATGACTACAGCGTTACTGTAACGGAAACGGGTTTTCCTATCTGGAGACTTTTGGGGATGGCCAGCCCAAATTCAAATAAGACAATGCCAAACTCCGTCTCACAGATAACCCACACCTGCTCTTTTGACCGGCGAGCCACTGCTGGGAAACAAACTTTTTGTTCGGTAGCGAATGGTTTTAGTAATTTTAGCCAAAGATGTTTCCCAACTGTGTTTTCCTCCGTCAGTCGGAGCAGGGCCGTTAGTTAGCCTAAGGATTGTCGACTTACTCTTCTCGTCGGCTTTCTCTTTACTAGACTGACTTCCTCTCGGGACTTCACTAAGGGTTCAAACTGATCTTCTTTTAGAATGACGAAATAAAAGAACGACTTATATCTTTTACAATTATATATTAAAGCTTTTATATTATTATATAAGCTACAAAATTAAATGGGATAACAAGTGAACAACAAAAAAAGTAAACCAAAACACAATTATCTTAATGGATAATTTAACATACTAATTTATTGAGGGAGAGAGAGAGAGAGAGAGCGAACGAGTTACGATTTTTATATATTTGCAATGGTTAATCTTAAGCAGAATTTTTGAACATCTTACCGGCCGATGTGGAAAAAATAATTCTTCACGTAAACCAAATTTTAGGCACAAAACTTTGCACAACACTCACAATCTTTTTAAGCCAGGAAAAGGGGGTAATTTTCATGAATTTAATCACAAATCAAAACACCTTTCGAGGAAAGCTTGTGCTTCCTGTTCTCGAATTTTAAGCGTATTTTGATTGCAAAAACTAAGATGAGAAGTTTTAATTTTAGATTTAGAGACACTCGACGAGGGAGAACGCGAGCTTATTCCTGAAGCTAGTTTGAAGGATCGCGAACTAATTAATTCAAAACCGCTATGTTAAGGGTTTTTATAAACTCTAGTTGTGACGTCATTTTGCACCGATAACTAGTTCGTCCTCTCTTCACAGAAGGGCGCAAGTATGACCGAAGGCGTTATTTTTCTAACTTTCAGACGACCCACTGATAACATAACGTGGGAAATTGGCGACCGGTGTCTTGTAATATACAATGAACAAGGTAGGAGATAACATTCATTGGACAAAGTAATAGATTAAAATACAAAGTATTACCATGTTATTTTAATTACGCGGGCCTTAAAACAAAGAACGCTTGTTGTCTGCGGCGAGGCAGCGCTTGTTTTGCAAATGCCACGGTACTTATCAACTACGCATTAAGATAATGAATTTAAATACTTGCATTATACAGGATGGAATTTCGAATTCTTACACTACCTTGCGGATAAACTTCGAAACTATAAATGGGCACAAATTTAATCTCGTATGTCCAACTTGCTCAAATTTCTTCTACTGTAATTAATTTCAGGTTTCTCGTGTTGGGAAATAAAAACCCCTGGAAAAGAGGGTAGCACGTTGACCAACATAAAAGTAGAGATCAGAACCAAACATGGTGAATTCGTTGGGAAAGAACAAGTTCAGATTCGCTCTTCCGAGAAACGGATTTTTACCGAAACGGATAGAAGAACTTACAAACCAGGAGACACCGTCAGAATAAGGCTCTTAGCTCTACGACATGACCTGAAACCCGCCAAACACCACACGGTAAATAAATCATCCACAGTATTCAACCACATCACAAAATGACTTGGGTAAACGTATTGTTCTCAGATGCCAGCCTTTAGCATTAGAAGCCCATTCCCTTCAAACAGTATTGTTAAAGTTTGGAACAATATCACAGCAGATCTAGGCTTAGCTCACGTGGAATTTGAATTGGCTTCTGATGCACCAGAGGTGAGTATGTACTAGATGTTATATTGTTGCAAAACATCAATTTTGACCAAACGAACTGACGTTTTTTAATCGCACTACGAGATGCTTCAGTACAATTTCTTTTTCCTCCAACAGGGGCCCTGGGCAATAATAGGCGAAGAAATTTTCGCCACATTCAATGTACAAAAATACGTATTACCTCGATTCCAAGTCGTTCTAAATGGACCCAATAAAATATACAACAACACAAAAAGTATCACCTATACTCTCTGCGGAATATACTCTTACGGAAGAGGAATGAAAGGGGTGGCTTTGCTGAAGCTAAAGGTCAACCACCATTTTCTGCAAGATCCATCCCTCATCAGCGAAATCAAAAACGTAATGCATTAATTGTTACAGTGTGAGCAACAATGATTGCAGGACAGCAAATGCTGTTTTCAGTCCCACATCAGTAGTAGAATCTATCTCACAAATGACGTTAACATCGATATTGTATGTATGAATGGAGATATTACACTGCAACCTAAGAGATCTGTAGTGTCCCCTATTCTTGCTGTTTTATAACAAGCCTTCCAATCCTATTCCTTTCAGAAAGTGCAAGATATGAGAAGGCACCAGGTTAAGTAATACTAATTAATTAGTGTTACCTAACCTGTAGTAATAATTATATGCAAAGACAAACTGGAATATATGCGCATATACAGTGTGTTAAAAATAGGTTGTTGGATATTTTACCCAATTGTAGTACTGGTGGAAATAAACAAAAAAGTCTTAGTCAACATGGGTCCGCAATTCAACTGTTTTTGACATATAGTCGATTGCATATTGTTTTAGTAGGATAAAAATTTTCAAAGAAATTCTGATCGCAATGTAAATTAAACAAACGTTTATTTAAAGTAAAACTAAAGAAATTGTTCTACATGTCTACCGTTCATTTCTAAGCACGCTTCACACCTTCTTATGAAAGATCGACGCAATATTTCGAAAATTCCTGGAGTCCTCCGAATTTCCTCGCAACAATTTACGATTCGTTGCCTGAGTTCTTCCAAATTGTTTACAGATCGTGCGTACACTAATTGTTTTAGATGCCCCCAACAATAGAAGTCTAGAGGTATAAGGTCAGGGACCTAGGAGGCCATGCAGTTGGTCCACCCCGTCCTATCCATCTCTCGTTGTAATCTTGATTTAAGAAATTTCTAACTACGATGGAAAAATGCGCAGGAGCTCCATCGTGCATAAACCACATATTTAATCTGTTAAAAAAGTGGCACGTCTTCCAACAAAACGGGTAATTCATTTCTTAAAAAAACCAAGTATACTTGTCCCGTTAAACGATTAGGGAGAAATACTGGACCAATTAAACAGTCTCCAAAAATAGCAAGCCAAACATTTAGCGAAAAACGGTTTTGGTGATGCAGTTCAACAACAGCATGGGGATTTTCATCTGCCCAGACGTGATTGTTATGAAAATTGAATATTCCGTCTCTTGTAAACCCAGCCTCGTCACTAAATAAAATCTGAGTCGCAAAATTAGGAGTTTCTGCCAACTTTCCTAAAACCCAATGAAAAAAAACCCTACGTGCATCATAATCGAGAGGAGCAAGAACTTGCACGCGTTGAATGTGGTAGGGATAGAGCTGCTGTTCCCGCAGAATTCTCCAAATGAGAGGATGACTGACGTTCAGTTCTGCGGCAAGTCTTCGGGTGCTAATATTTGGGTTGTCTTCTACCCGTCTCAAAATATCTAATTCTACTGCGGAGAAGAAACTGATCTAGGTCTACCAGAACCACCATTAATTTTAAATGAACCAGTTTCGGACAGCCGAATATGAAGTCTTGAGAAAATCTTATCACTCGGTAACAACCGATTTGGAAATTCTTCGGCATACATACGCCGTGCTTCAGTGGCATTACCATTCGCACGACCGTACATAAAATGCATATCGGCCATTTCTGCATTTGTGTACTTATGCATAATTTGAGAACAAAAAAAATATGACGCAAATGATAAATAATCTGATGACAGATGTCTGACAGAACTAATTTTAAGTCACAATCAGTTGTTTGACAAAGGGAACTATTCTCAAAACCGAAAAATGTTTTTTTTTTATTTTAAAATATGCAATCGACTATATGTCAAAAACAGTTGAATTGCAGACCCATGTGGACTAAGACTTTTTTGTTTATTTCTACCAGTACTATAATTGGGTAAAATATCCGACAACCTTTTTTTAACACACTGTATATGCATTGATTTTTGGGAAAATATGCATAAACCTGGGGCATATATGCAAAAAAATTGCGACAATATGCAAAATTCTTACATAAAATAAATAAGAGCAGAAATTTAAACATTAACTTTATTGCACAAAATTTTTTCACAACATATTTCCAAAACAATTTATAATTAAATGTTTTTCAAAATTGTGTAAAAGAAAGTTTTGTCTTCTATCAGAATACATATGTTTCGAAATAGAAAAGCTTCTTTCAACATACACAGATGTAATTCGTCAGTTTTTTAACCTTGCAATACATTCTAAACTAAAATTAAAGTCGAAATCGTTTACTGTTTCACCTTCCAAAATTTTCTTAACTTTCTTCAATTTCAAATACCCCGTATTTTTATTCATCACTTTTTTTAAATTTATCGTATATAGAATTACCTATTGTACCCTTAACCTTCTTACATAGCATATCACATTCGTCTACTATTTCGACTGATTCCGAGAGCGACATCCCTTGCGTTTCTAGTTTACGAATGGAACTTGAAAAAAAAGTTATAATTTGACTTAATATACAAAAGGTTTTGTAACAATTCTGTTGATGTTACTATCTTTTTACAGTTTTCTAGAGCAATGCAGTCAGCAGTGATTTCAAGAATTACATTTTTATTCCTTTAAAATTATCGGCGAAAAAAATTGCAGCCTCTAACCATGTACCCCATCTCGTAATAATCGGTTCAGGAGGCAACTTAACACCGGGAAGTCGCTCCTTATAAAATTGGATTCGTAAAGGTGCTTTTAAAAATACTTTTTTGACATTGCTAATTAAATCATTCATCAAAGGGAATTAATTCCTGATGCCTTCGTCTACACGATTGAACCTATGAGCTAAACAAGTGGTATGAATAATGTTACTATAAAAAAAATTAATTTTTGCGCAGCTTTTATCATGTATGTTCGTCGAACAACATTAGTAACATTTTTTCACAAGGTATACTTCCAGATAAAAAAAAAATTGATAAACCTTCTTGAACGAATTGGGCAATTGTCACATTATTGGTTTTTTGAAGTTCTTTACAATAAATTAAATATGATTTACCTACAATGTCTTCATGAAGAATTCCTATTAACAAAATGGGCAATATAACGGCCACACTTATCCGTACTTTCATCTACCATGATATAAATAAAATTACTCCCTACCAATTGTTGAATTTCTGCTATTGTTTGCTGGTAACAAGATGTGACATAATTTTTTCGTAAGGTACTTTCGTCAGGTATATTATGTTTACAATATTTTTGCAGAAATGATTTCAAATTAACATTGTTTAATCTTGCTAATGGTATGTTAGACGAAATTAATGCGTTACACAGATCCGTATTATATTCTTCTTGTTCTGAGTTTCGTGAAGTTGATGTTCCACATTGACGTATAGATTGCTGCACACATGTGGATCGCTTTAGTTTTTCACATTTTCCAATATATAATGGAGTTTTAGCGTGTTGATCAATCAGGTATTTTCTCTCAGAAGACACCTACAACAACAATTGTCATTTTATATCAAAAGTTAAAGAATTTAAAAACAATTGTAAAGCTTTTAGTAAAATTAAACTTATCAGTTTACTGCAGGCTCGACAAAATATTTTGTCGCCATCCTTTACCAGTTCAGGATATGGTTTAATCCATAAAGAAATTTTGTTCGCTATACTCATTGTATGTACGCACAGTATTTAAAAACGTAACACAATTACATGCTGTTTCGCTCAAAGATATTCAATGAATGAATAGTTTATTTGGGAATTAATAATAATAAAACGTATTTACCACATCCCTTCTGCTAGGCGAAATTAAACACGTGCAGTTCTTGGAAAAAAGTATAGGAGAAACCAATGTAAAAGATTTATTGTTCTGAGAATTGTCGGTTGTCGTTCTACATTAGGAATTACTAGGGATTTTTACTAATAAAAAGGATAAGAAAAAGCTTAAATATGCAATATATGCAACTTTTGTAAAAATATGCATAGAAAATATGCAATATATGCAATCACTAATTAGCGCTAATTAACTTCAATTAGTGTAATACGTCTACATATAGACTATAATTAAAGATATGCAAAAAATAAAATATATGGCACTTTGCATATAATCCGGTCTCTACCAATAACTAAATGTTATGTAAGTGTCCATTAAACCAACCCAAAGCTCTTCAAACTGTTGCTCTACATTTTTCATTTTTTCACCTTAGCTGACCAATGGTTGCGCCAAATTTAAAATATCCGCTGCAAATCTTGGCTTGCCAAAAGAGATCATCCGTTATATATCAATAACAGGTTCGATCACTGAAGAAGGCACAAATCAAATGCAATCGACCGATATGTACGTGAGCATGATAGAGAGTCCTTATTTGTATGAGTGGGAAGACAGCGGAATATACTATAAACCATCGCTGCCGTATAGAGCAAAATTAATTTTGACCGACTTGAGTGTCTCTCTGGAGAATGCTTTAGTGAACGTTTGTTATGAAGAACCTTGGTTAGAGGTTTTAGCTTGTAGTAATTTTACAATCGGTGCGGATAACACCTTAGATATTATTGTGCCACCAATCCAGAATAGACTATTATCCAGAGATCTACAAATCACGGTGAGTAGTTCCTAGATTATCCAGTTTTAGAAAAAAATGTGGGTTGTGTCGCCAGGCAAAAATCTTCGACCATCCAGCATCGAATCCTATTTCACATTACCTCATAGTCTGGCATAGCTTCAGCAGAAACGCAATTAGAATCATTAGCAAACAAACCGATGAAACATCATGCGAATCCACCTTAAGATTTGCGATTTTCTACAACTCTAACGCTTTTCATGAAGGTGAAGCGATCGAATTCAAATATATAGTAATTATCCCCATTATCGATTAACGAATGAAAATAATTGAAAGAGAAACATTCCAGTTATCATCAAGAAACAACATCGTAGACACTGGAAGCGTATTACACCATACCACAAGGAAGTATCTTGATTTATCAGATTATCCAAACGTCATTGGAGAAGCGACAATGAAAATTCTAGTAGACGATTTCGAATTAGAAATCGACTTGCCTGAAGACGTATTTACGCTTTCTAGATTAGTGGTCTATTATGAGTACAATGGTGAAATTATTTCCGATGCCATTAATGTTGATGTTAAAGCATGTTCGCCAAATAAGGTTATTCATTTGTTTTGGCTAAATAGTGAAAAACACTTTTTGGATAAACTAGTGGAACATATTCTAACTTGTTGTTACTGTAGGTCGACGCAAATTGGTCTGAAAGTGTTTTATATCCTGGCGAAATCGGTTCTTTGAATATTCAAGCAGATCCCAACTCTGTGTGCTCCATCTCTTCAACCGATAAGGTTTCCACATTCTTAAGATCCAGTCGGGGAATATCGCTTCATGATATCTTCCTGAGCTTTCCCTCTTATGCTTATATTAACAAGTTGAATTGTATTAGTCCAGGCCATGCTGATGAACGTAAGTAGCTTTTTTTTTGAATTTAGAATATTTTGTTAGATTACTGTATTGGAATTCAATATCGGAACTATAATTATTAAAGAATTAAATATACTAAAATTACGGTTCATTTTATTGTCTTCAATGTTGAAATTGAAAGCCGTTAGTTTCAATACTCAGTTGCCGCCTTTGAGGCGTAGTTGCAATCACTAGTTGCAGTATTTCTGACATAATTTTCAACACTGATACATTTATTTGTCCTCTCATTTCGTCAGCATTTAAGAGAAGTGCGGCATATACTTTTCCTTTGATAAAACCTTAAACGAAAAAGTGTAATGGATTGAAATCTTGTCACCCAGCCATCTGTGATATTGGACCAGCACGACCAATCCAACTGCCAACTGTTTTCATTCATTCATTCATTCATTCAAGTTAGGGTGGGCACTTGATATCCGGGCACTTGAGCTTGGTGCTCATTGTACCATCCCTATTGATTCTCTTATTTCCACTCGAGCAGCTTGGTGTTCTCTATCTTGCCCAGTGGAAACTTGAGGACCTTCGAGGGCTCTAATAGATCTCTCCCGAAATATTTCTGCCTGAGTACCTTTAGTTCCTCACATGTGCAGATTACATGTAAACTCGTTTCCTCCTGTAGTTCGCATCTTCTACACCACGGGTCGCTTACACAACCTGTGTTGTATAGATGCTTTTTCAGAGAACAGTGTCCAGTTACCAACCCAGTAATGGTTTTAACTTCTTTCTTACTGCGCTTGAGTAGGTTATCAGAGAAACTGTCATCCCCAGTCCCTATCAGCGTTTTGGTATGGAGTAGACCTTCAGTCGACCACCATTTCTTTGTACTTTCTTTATCTAACCAGGTCCAGATCTCCCTTCTTGCGGAATCCTTAGTAATCCCACATACGGGCTCTGGACCCATGAAGTGTCTCTTAGAGCCCTCCTTGGCTAGTTCATCGGCTATTACGTTGCCCTCTACATCCTCATGTCCGGCACCCAAATCAGAGAACACCGTGTTGTCTCGTGCCAGTGCATTGAGGGATTGTTTGCAGTCCCTAACTAGTTTTGACCTAGTTACATGGTTTGAGACTGCCTTAATGACAGCCTGGCTGTCAGTCATTATATTAATTTTCCTCCTCATGTAGCCTCCTTTTGCAATCATTTCTGCACAGGCTGCAAGGGCGAATACCTCTGCCTGGAAGACCGTTGTATGTTTCCCCAGGCTTATGAATATCCTTTGATTAGGACTGGGCCCACAAATACCGGCTCCTGTCCCCTGGCTGGATTTGAATCCATCCGTGTACCAGTTTTCGTTAGGAGTGATCTCACTACGTGCCTGGTCTCTGTTCGGCATGGAGATTTTCACCTTTTCAGTGAAGATAATTTCGGGTGCCATGCTGTCCGTGGGCATTTGTAGCAATGGCCCGTCCAGCAACGTGCCCGTAGTATAAGTGTGTCCTCCCACCCTGAAGTTGGGATGCCACAGGTTGTTGGCTTTCAGTCTAAGGATTGCGTTCATTGCTTCCGCTCTCACATAGAGTTCCAGTGGGGGGAGGCCCACAATGGTCTCCAAAGAGGCAGTCCCTGTACTGTTAGTTGCACCAGTGATACCCAGCAATGCCTGTCTCTGGACAGCAGTTAGCAGCTTCGCTGCGGGGGACACTTCTGTCCTCCTCCACCAGACTACTGCCCCGTATGTTATCGCTGGTCTTATCACGGCAGTGTACAGCCAATGGATCACCTTCAGCTTTAATCCCCAAGTTTTGCCAGCAACTCTCCTGCAGCGCCAGAATAGCTGCGTGGCCCTGGTCGTTGTGTTAACTAAGTGATTTTCCCAGCTCAGTTTTGCATCAAGGGTAACACCAGATACTTTACTTCCTTGGTTAATTGTAACTCCTGCCCAAACAGTCTAATGCCGCCTAGGTCATTGAGTTTTCTCATGTTGGTAAAGGCAACCAACTTTGTTTTTTGTGAATTAACTGAGAGTCCTTGTGAAAGGCACCATTCCTCCACCATTCGCAGTGCATTACGCATGATGCCCGCCACCACGCCTGGGAACTTCCCCCTAGCTACGATGACAATGTTATCAGCGTACCCCTGCATCCATATTTCTTTGTCGTTTAATGATCTGACGAGATCATCCACGATCAAGCTCCACAGCAGTGGTGACAGTACTCCCTCTTGAGGACACCCTCTAGTGGTCCTCATGGCAATATTTTTATCTAGCATATTGCATAGACCACTCTGCCTCTGCATGCAGTCAACCATCTGCTAGTCGTGTGGTCATGTTCCGTTCCATTAGTGATCGGTTGATCGAGGGCGTTGATGTGTTATCAAAGGCGCCCTCGATGTCTAAAAATGTTGCAAGGGCAACTTCTTTTGATGTAGGCTCCTTTCGAGTCCTTCCACCAACTATGCAGGCAGCCCTCCTGATCTGCCAACTGTTTGTAAAGTGTTCATCCATCATTCTATAAAATCAAGAGCATAGCGAGTGAGAACTCTATCGTGCATGAACATATTGGAATCATATTGGATCACACATTCAAATGCAGGCAATCTATTCTTCTAAAACAATATTCAGAGCATCTAGATCAGCGTTTCTCAAACTTTTTGGAGAGTGGAACCCTGCTCAATATCCACTTTTATCATGGAAGCCTGGCTTGCTTCAACAAAATTGCGTTTTCAAACAGTACTTTTACATTCAACTTTCTAATGGGATGAATGGTTCAGATATAAATATAAAACTAAGAGAGTCTTGGTTCTATATCTGTTGACGAGCACGATATGTCTCCTACAATTTTAATTTGTTATTCGTTCGTCGTATCATAATTCATTTGTGTTTTACTTTAAATGTTTGTCTTTCAATAAAAGTTTTGTATTTCTTTGCCGGCATAGTAGATAATGCCAATAAATTAGCTTTTTAATATTAAATTTTAAGTTAATATTTAACTGGCACTTACTTTATCTGCGTTTGCAGCTTCAAATCCATCGAAGAGGTACGCAGGTTCAGGATTCGATACTTATGAAGCACTCAAGGTAGGTACACAATTTTTCCCAATATATGGACTGCAGCGTACTAAAAAGACATGATAGCTCACCTTGGTTAAATAGAAATTTATAGTCTGTTGGTTAAAAAGGTGGTGAACTGTAATGTTTACTTTTGTACATATGCAGCCTGGAGTACAATGAAAGTCTAATATAAAAACTACGTAGGAAGTGCGACAAAATATTATTAAATTTCCATCGTATTTTGAAAGGTTTAAGCGACATTTTTAAAGAACAAAATTTAACCATTGCTTCACTTCGCGAAACACACAGAGAAATCTTTTAAGCAAGGCGAAAGATAAACCTCAATGAAAGATCGGGCATTTACAATATCAGGTGTAATGGATTAATAAGGTTCACATTGGACAAACAAAGCGTGCGATCGGAACTAGGTTCAAGGAACACATACCAAGTTATCGCTATGGGAGGTTTGAAATATCCAATATCCATATCGCATATTGTGTCTAGGGTAAAAACATTAAAATATAAAAAAATGACTAGAGAAGGTTTATAGATGAAGCTTAATATTCTCTTTAATAATTCAATATTGTTATAGTTAACTTTTAGACCAACTGTATATATTGATATTATAGGACAGCAACATCGGTATTATATCAAATATGCATGTTTATTGCAAAAAGGGAAATCGTGAGGATGTTTAGTATATCTGTGCACTAATTACTATTACACCTTGCGCTTTTTACATTGCAGAAACGGGCAGAACTCCAAACACGATATAGTAAGTATTCACTGAAGGGCTATTAATATTACTTACGCAAATAAAAGTAAATTTAGACGTTGTTTCAAAAAACAAACATTTAGTTATTTCAATTGAAAACCAACACAATTTACAAATCCGAATGTCTGAATGAAAATTACCTGTTTTTTTTCCTACAAAAAAAAATGGCATATACAGGCTGATTAAGTGTGCACAATTGCATGACGCACTTCCAAGAAATTTCGAAATTTATATTTGTTTTTAAATTGGACACCGTGTATATTGTTTTAAAAAATGGAACATATTTTAATTTGTGATGCAAAAGTTTTAACACAATTTTGTCTTAAACGAATAATAAAGAAGGTGGTTTTTAATTGATCGCAAAGATATGTAAAATTTATAGTAGGCTTCTTTCACTTTAACTCAAAACAAATAGTATGCTGTTTGAAACTGTCAAAATCGCACTGAGCTTAAATCTTTTATACGTTTAATTATTAAAAAAAAAGTTGGTTATTTCATTTTTGTGTTGTGTTCTTTACTTCTAATTGTCATTATTCTCACCACAAACTGCACTAAACTGGACGTACGTTTCGATAGCAAAGCTATCATCATCAGCAGAAACACTGAACTGCGGTTTTAGTGTAGTTATTCAGTTCAGTGTTTCTGCTGATGATGATAGCTTTGCTATCGAAACGTACGTCGTTTAGTGCAGTTTGCGGTGAGGGGTTTAGGAGAAGTTTACAATAACAGAGATAGGAATGGTGCGCACTTAATTTTAATCGGCCTGTATGCTTTCAAAAAATAATGTTGCTTTAGGAGGTGTGACAACCAGTGGAACTGATAGCAATCGAGGATCAACACTACGGTCTTTCTTCCCAGAAACGTGGCTTTGGGATTTAGTGCATATCGGGTAAGGAAATTATTAATTATGAATGAATGAATAATTATTGGATGAGTCAACGTCAGAACTGACTGGCATCACATTGTATATCAACCTATCACTTTATTTGTGTAAAGCTAACCAATTATAAATCATCCTAAAACCCGGTGCTCCACCTAACGGTACTACACGAGGCTACCTATTCTAATTCTAGGTACTATATGGATTCCATAATAATTGAAATGTCCCGACACTTATTAAATAGTTTCCATAATAATAACAAAAAAATATAATACAGTACACTGGCAATTATGTGGATCCTGCTTCATGTTAAACGTTAAAATATGTGAACAACCAAAAATGTGATTGGTTCACATAATCGCGAGTCTACTATAAATCAATATGAATCAGTCAGCTATCAGCTGTTATTATGTTTGCGCCCATGGAACGACTTCAGTTATTTCCCAGCATTCGCCAAGGAATAAGGGACGACCATGGAAAAACCTTACTCTGAGAGAAGGATCTGGGATAGTGGTCTCATTCAAATTTCAATTTAAATACACATAAGCTGTACATATTTCACCTTTAATACTGTTTTAGACAATATATTTTGCACAAACAATCTTATTGTAACGGAACGGGTTTTCTTATCTGGAAACTTTTGGGGATGGCCAGCCCAAATTCAATCAAGACAAAGCCAAATACCATCTCACAGATAACCCAACCTGCTCTTTGGAGCGACTAGCCACTGCTGGAAAGCAATCTTTTTGTTCGGTACCGATTGGTTTTAGAAGTTTTAGCCAACTTTGCCACACTGAGAAAAAATTTTACTAACCGTATGTGAAAATTCAGTATTGGCAACTAAAAAATTCATTTGTATATGTGACAAATGACCAAACTATTTGCAGTAAGTAAAGTTATGTTTCTAACAATGATGACTGGCCCTAAATAACATTAGTTTTCCTGGTAAATGAAAAAATATCATTTATTCCAAATGTTTTGCATTATTTGGAGTTAGTATTAGTTTTGCTGGTATTAGTTACTATAGTTACTGTGTGTGGTGTAAATATCCATATTAGTTACAGTGAATGCTTTGTCTTACTACTGTTACTTAACTGTATTTACTTATCATAACTAAACTATGATATGCATGGTAGAATAACACGTACTACCAATAAATTATTTATTTGTATAGTAGTTATTGTAACTGATTTTGCCGGGCTTCAATGATTTTCATGAAGTATTGGTCCTCTTCAGAACAAATACAATAACAAAATCTAGTTAATTATTACACATAATACACTGTAGGCAGTTTAGAATAAATTGAATAATATTTGTTTTATTCACCTCAAAAGGACTAATATTTCATCAGCGGCGATCGTGTGATAGTTTTTTATAATATTTAGGTACTAAAATTGTTGAAGTGTGTAAAATTAATATAAAACTGCTACATTAAACAATAACATACTTTATTGTTTTTAGGTATATACACTTACACATGCAAAACATATTACTATATTCTAAAAATGTTAGAAAAGCATTAAATACTCTAAAAATAATGCTATCATTTTCATAAAAATATAACTTACGATAATTTACAACTTAGCGTAAAAGATAACTGCAACGCAATCCATACACTATCACTGCAGGTTAATTGTTTCACTTTGTCACTTCGACGAATTAGATAAATAAATGGTAGCTAGCAACACCTTTCTAAGACAAATAAACACGTATGAATATTTAATGTACTTATGCGAACCAGGAACAAGCACAACATAACCAATAAACCAACATTCCTTAGAAGTGCTGTCGGTTCCAATCGATTGTACCCGAACACCAACGATACAAAATTTTAGTAGTTGCCCTAACTCACTGACCATTATTCTTCAGTTAGTTTTCATTTATGCCTATTAATGTTATAATTTACACTACAATAGTATGCCAAATAACTGCGTTTATTAGTTGTAGATATATTTTGTGATTTGAGTATGAAATAGTTAATGCCTGCTAATATATTTTAGTACTTGAGACTATATCACAGTGTTAGAAAACTTACTTTACTCACTTTCAATGCATGGCAGATTAATAACGAATAACTATTTAATCGTACTTATTAAAAACTATAGTTGCCCATTAATACCTTATTATATATATACCCTTGCCTTATTTTCCTGAACTTCAAACGCCCTTCTAGAGAGTAACGTGGGATTCGCTGTCAGCAATTAAATACACAATAAACAAAGAAGCAGATGATATTTAAAATAATGCCATATTATCTTAATTACGCGATACTTTTAAACGAAAATAGACTATTATTTCCTGTGAAGTAGACGCTGCTTCAGCGAATGCCACATTACTTATCATCTACGTCTTAATAAAATGAATTTAAATACTTTGTATTATACAGGATGGAATTTTTTAATTCTTACATTTATATACATAAGCGATCTATGAAGCACTCATACATAAAACGGTATCTTTATTTTCCAGTGATGGTGGCCAAGTTGTCTTAAGAAAGAAGCTAACCCGATAAGCATTACAGAGTGGCGAGGGTAATGTTATTTGCACATCTCTAGCAATGGCGTAGGAATAAGCGACAAGATACAAATCAAGAGCTTCAAACCGTTCTTCATTAGACATTCTATTACCGTATTCGATAAAACGCGGAAAAGGAATATTACATCTACTAGTTCCAGTATATAATTATTTAAGTGATAGCCTACCGGTTAGTGATAATGTTTAACTCATTTTGATATTTTTCTCGTAATAAGATCAATAGAACAACTATAAATTTGCAAGTTCCAAATCAATCATGTTTTAGATCCGGGTTTCCTTAATAACTAACGAAGATATTACTCTAGTCGATGGCGATGACAAAGATAGTTTCAAACATATGCCTCAAGAGTAGGGATAGTTACAACACATACCTATCGTATAAAAGCCAATAGACTCGAACTGTAAAACTAACCGTCACGGCTGATGTTGACCCAGATTATGTCGACGATTGTACAACGGAACCCATTGTGAAACAAAAGTAAGTGCTTAAGTTCATCTTTCTAAAAGAATGACAGATATGTACAATATTAATATCCATCATGGATACAAAATAGATATACCACAGCACTGTATTTAGCAGTGTCATGAGTCCTGTTCCTTTTGCTTACCATAGTTTGTCAACCACAATGCAAAGCTAAATAAGCTGAAGAAACATAATTGTGAATTCTCCCATCATAGTAACAATTTTGTCTTCTCTTGAACCATAACATACGCCGTTATCCATTAGTAGCGACGTCTTTTCATTCAAATGTATAGTTTTTAGAATGCTTCCTACTTGTTTGATACAAGTCTGGACCAATCGAATCCCAAGATCTGACACAATTCAAACATTCTCCAATAAGATTACTATATAAGTATTACTTAATTCACGCAGCTGCTACACTGAGAAAAAAATTTAATAATCATAAATAAAAATACAATTATCGTAAGTAAAAAGTTCAGCTGGATAGGGGACAAAAGCACAGATTACTTAGCACTAGTAAAAAAGAGATCCTAAATACTGATACTAACAACAAGCAATCTAAGTTACTTACGGTCTGCTTCATACCGGTAACTTATGAAGTTACTGATGATAATTAAACTGAGGTAGTAAACCAAAGAATATATATGCAGTTACGGTCAGTAAAAGATTTGCCCTTATTAAGTAGTAGGTGTATTGTTATGAGTGAACTATTCTATAACAGCTACTACACCTCCATAATTAATACAAGCTATTTAGATTACTTGTGGTAAGGAAAGAGTATCATTAATGCACGTTCACTAAATACCTGATATATATAAAGTAATGGTTTGCTATAAATATACAATATACTTACCTTAAATTTGTTGTTCAACTTGTAGGTAGTGCAGGAAACGAGGAAGTTTAGTGAATATTTAATATAAATTTAAATAAAAAAGCAGTATTATTAGTAATAGTTTTATTTTGTATAGGACAAACACAGTGACTACCTGATATGAATGAAAGATATTGGTTTCACTTAACAATAGTTTTTTAAACAATTTACAACGTAATGACTCATAAAATATATTCCTTAATAATGAAAAAAATTAACAAAGCAATAATAAAAAATAAGGTAAATGGGGCCACATTGAAATGTTATTTAGTTATTGAAATTATTGAAATCTAAACAAAGGACAAAGAGAAATATGGCTTTGAAGTTACAACTAATAACAAACAAAGAAATAATATACCTAGGTAGTAAACTTGCGGTTTCTGTTGGTTCTTTGCACTGGGCGTTGTCTCGGCGAGTTGATCCTTTGTCGGCATACGTGGAGGTGCGGTGATCGCCTCGAAAACGGCTACTTCGTCGGGGTATCCTTAACTGCAGATGGCACTTGGACTGTCGGATCACTAGCGACGGCATCCATACTTTAACTTCACCAGCGGGCGTAGATATCATCACAATGATGGGGAATTCAAATATCCCACCACGTGGTTTAGAACTGCAATCTTGAAACATCCGATTGCTTATAGGCTCGGTACTTCTTCTTTCGCTGGGATTCTTTATACGGATGGGGCCTTGAGTTAACCCACCCGGTATTTTTAATATATTTGCGTTCCAACTGGCCTACAATGGCCATACTCCTTGGCCACCCTTTTTCGACGACCTTTTCACACGTCCATCTTTTACTTGACGCTAGACGCTAGCCCGCGCTTGCGCGCGTAACAATCTCGGGGACTATTTTATTACTCCGCCGCATTAGCCAATCAGGAATAGCAAAAGAATCACGGTGTGGCAGCAAAACCCAAATAATCATAGTTGTGGCAACTTGTTAGCTATTTAAGAAAATACATGAGTTTAATAACGATCAGCATTGTTGTTACTTCTACTAACCATGTGCTGTAGTCATAAGTAATACGTTACTTAGCACAAATTCGTCAGGTACGCTGTGTAATAGCCGTTAATAAAAGCACTATTTACAGTAACAACTTGCATTCAGGAAACTGGGTTTAGTTGCAGATATTAATTAAAGAGAATAGTTCCAAGTAAAACTTTATCTATTGTAAATAAATTTTTATCAAGTAAACACTTTACTTAGCCCTTTTCTCTCAGTATAATATAACAAATATTTGAAAAACATATAACGGAAATATTAGAAAATTGGTTTGAATACTACTTTTTCCCCAGCCTGTCCAACTTACTTAGCCTTACTTGCTTACTAATTAAATGTCTAAAAATAATAAAGATATACCTGCGAGTGACATGATAGAACAAAAGCGAACGAATGCAAATACTTTTTTTAGGTAAAATACATATTAAAGTAATATCTTACTTTTGAAAGAAACCAATGCAGCAAATCAAAAATGCCAATAAGAACAATACTGAATACTTAATACAGATTATTGGGGTGTATTATAGTAAATCAAGGAAAAAAATAAGTACTACAGTGACATATCTAAATTTGTAATATGATATGAATATGAATAAAATATTCAAAACAAAATATTACATTTATAGTAATTATATATTATTTTCCTATATGTAATATTAAAAAAACATTGTATTATTAGTTTATATTAGGCGAATATTGTTAAATATTATGTGCTCTTGGGCAGGTTCACTACTTCACAATGTTTCTCTACAAACTCGGAGTTTGATTAAAATTGTTAACCATCCTCTACTGGATACACAATTATCTATTTTGAAAAACGGCTACACTAAGTTATCATTTTACAGAGATGCAGTACAAAAAACAATACTAGTTGAACCAGAAGGCTATCCAAGCCAGATACTCAAAAGTACTTTATTATGTGCCAATGGTAATTCAAGAGAGTTTTTAAATAGACTTATGTATACTATACTAAGTAATTTTTTTAGATGTTTTTGGTATTAACAATATCGATTGGTCCATAAACTTACCAGCAGATGTAGTATCCGATACAGTGAACGGTAAAGTAACAATCAATACCGATATCCTAGGACCAATGTGCCAAGTAAATACTAATGTGACATACCCGGATTTCCATTTTTACACGATATCAAAATTTTAGAATTTCGACGACATTCTTGAAGTTCCCACTGGTTGCGGTGAACAAACCATGGCCACTTTAACTCCAAACCTTTACGTGCTAAAATATCTAGAAGCCAATGGAGAGTTAAACGCAACCACCAAAGAAAAAATCTTAAAAAATCTGGAAATCGGATACCAACGCATGCTGAACTACCTCCACAACGATGGATCCTTTTCCGCATTCGGGCAGCGCGATGAAAGCGGATCCATGTTCTTGACCGCCTTCGTGGTACGAACTTTCAAGCAGATGCAAAAATATACCTACGTCGATGACGCCGTTATCGATAACGCGGTGAAATGGATAATCTCCCATCAATTAGATAACGGTTGCTTCGATTCTGTACGTCATGTCTTACACAAAATGGTAGGCGATATATAACTAACAGCTTCTTGCGGGTTTCCGCCGTATGTCAAAACTTTCGCTCGACGTTTCGCTGTTCATACTGATAGCTTCTTCAGGATAACTGAACTGATTCTCCATGGTCCGACATTCTTCTTATATACGCCCCTGGTGCATCCAACCGTGTAGTTTCCGCTCCATTGACCGTGACGGTTCGTAGTAGGCTCTTCCACGTGTTGCTAAGGTGGTACCCTTCTTCTCTGTTAACGGTTTTATTCTTCTCTATTTCTATGGCTTCTCTGATGAGTCTTTTCCCGTAGTTCTTGGTGGTAGTTATTACTTTTACATTCTTGAAATCCATTTTGTGTCCGGTGTCGTGCATGTGTTCTGCCACCGCTGATTGCTCGGTCCTTCTTATTCTTGCGTCCCTCTCGTGTTCTTTTATTCTTATGTCGATGGCTCTTCCTGTTTGTCCGACGTAGCACTGTCCGCATTGGCATGTTATCTTGTAGATATCTTCTGTGCGCCCCTTGGGTATCTTATCCTTTGCGGTCGGTAGATACTGCTGGATCGACGTTGCAGTCCCGAAGCGTACTTGTACGTTACGTTTCTTCAAAATTCGGCTTACTTTTTCGGTGACACCTGCTATGTAAGGTAAACACGCCATCCCTCTTCGTGGTTCTGTAGTTGTCTCCAGTGTCGTCTTCTTCTTAGTGGCTCTCCTTATGTCGATGTCAGTGTAACCATTCTTCTTTAGTGCTTTCTCCAAATGTATCTTTTCACTGGTAAGATGTTGTTCGTCACTGATGGTTTCGGCTCTGGATAGCAAAGTTTGTATTAATGTCTTCTTCTGCATCGGATGATGGTGAGATCTTGCATGCAGATATCTATCGGTGTGCGTCTTCTTTCTAAATACTGCGAGAGGGACGCAAGATTAAGAAGGATCGAGCAATCAGCGGTGGCAGAACACATGCACGACACCGGACACAAAATGGATTTCAAGAATGTAAAAGTAATAACTACCACCAACAACTACGGGAAAAGACTCATCAGGGAAACCATAGAAATAGAGAAGAATAAAACCGTTAACAGAGAAGAAGGGTACCACCTTAGCAACACGTGGAAGAGCCTACTACGAACCGTCACGGTCAATGGAGCGGAAACTACACGGTTGGATGCACCAGGGGCGTATATAAGAAGAATGTCGGACCATGGAGAATCAGTTCAGTTATCCTGAAGAAGCTGTCAGTATGAACAGCGAAACGTCGAGCGAAAGTTTTGACACACGGTGAAACCCGCAAGAAGCTGTTAGTTACAGTTACACCGCCCGTGAAAGCCTACGCAGTGGTAGGCGATATAATTTCTGGTGATCGCTTCTCGAAATTTGTATCTAATCCGCAGGGAACCGGAAGCTCTACAAATCAAACTACCGCCTTGACATCGTATGTGCTGATTAGTTTCTTAGAAACTGGTGTGAAGGTTAATAAAGAGGTGATAGACAGCGCGAAAGAATGCCTTACCAAAGATTTGAGTACAGATAACTACACTTTGGCTATTAGTTCATACGCTTTAGCTTTAATGAATCTTGAAGAGGATGTCGTACAACGATTTAATCGATTACTGCTAACGGCTAACAGTCAGGATGGTTTAATGTGGTGGACGGCATCAGGTTAGTGGCAACATTTTTACGTAAAAAAAAAAATAATCTTGCAGAGAAATATTTACATTAAGGGCCAAATAGAATAAATTAAAATCATTCATTCAGTTTTCTATTGACAGTCCCAGCAGTTACTAAATATTTACCTTTTATGGATTACTATCCAATAAGAATTACTATACACTGTGAGTCTGTAATCTGGAATAAATTCAGTAAAGCAAAGACAGTATTTTTTCCGGAAATATGCTCGGACACGTCGATTAGTATTCTAAATTGTCCACTTTCTCATCTCAGAAAATTTTATACAGCGTGTCCCAAATTTGAGATACGACGTCATCGACAATTTTTTTAAACGGTAGCCCTAATTTTTTTATAACTATGCCCTGTATATTACAGCCCGATATTTAATCGGTTGATGTTTTAAATATATTTTGAAGTCATTAAAAAAATGAAAAGATATCTGAATATAACAGCTAACTATTTTTCTGAACTAGTGACCCCTCCGATCCTCGATATAACATAAAAATTTACAGTAACGTTGAATAGAACATAAAAAAAAACTAAGTGATCGGGGTTGATAATTTACTAATGAAAATTTTAAACGCGGACAAAATTTACAAATAAAAAGGAAACGTGCAAACTTAGCTTTTGTTCTCAATCAGCTGTTACGGCCTTGGAAATCCTCTCCTATCCGAACAGATCGTAGCCTCTGAGCAGACTCGGTACTATCCGAAGCAGATGGTCCACTTAATTCAAGAAAAGTAGGATTCTCCAAAGGACTTAAAAAGGTCGCAGAAGTCCTCAGCCGCACGAGGGTGTTCAAAATCTCACACAAAACGAAGATACCAAAATTCAAAGAAATAAGGGGTATTGAAAAAAAAACCTCTAAAAACACAGAAACCTCAAAATTAGTGATTTAAAAGAAATAACAAGATCTGCTTACCGTTAAATAACGAGGTTTTACAACGAAGAGAAGAAAGAAACAGATATGGCGTTGCAGACGCGTGTTCTCAAATTATATCCCGATTTATCGGACACATCCGCTATAATATTCACGAAAATTCCACACCAAACACCAGCGTATATACAGCCAATGAATATTTCCAGTAAACTTCCAATTAAATCCACAAATGTGTGAAAATATCCAAAAATTCCAAAGATAGGAAGTATTACTCGTGAGAACGCCTCTAAACAACAACCCAGAATGGCCAGCAAGCCGGAAGGAAGGAAATCGTCACACAACCAATCAGAAGACAGATAGATAAAATAAGAATACAGACATAGAGGTGCCCTCTGTCGTCAAAAAGATGTAAACACAGAATAAAATGATCTAAATAGACGATCAATTGGGCAAAACGAACAGATCGATCAAAGCGTGGGAATCGATAACACCGGCATGCGCAGAACAAACATATTTTAACCTACCTAAAAATGAAACGTCAATTGTCAAAACATGGGAATTGAAGGAATTTACTAAAATTGAAAGAAATTAAAACGAAAATCTAAGACCGTATTAAGTATAAGAACTATCTGTAAGTAAATGAGACTAGAAGATACAAATTATAGCTAGACCGCACTAACATGGGAAAGAAAACACAATTTGAAAGCCGAAAATTAAACGATAGTGTTTACGTTGTGAAAATACAAGACGTAGGAGCATCTATGAAGGTAGAGTACGGAAATAGAAGAAAATAGGGTTAGAAAAGCTTGTCGAAAAGACTAGCAGAGAACTAATTCGAGGTAAGCGAAGTAAAAAAACCGTAACATTGCGTCATTGCAATGTTAATAAAGGACGACTCTTTGTTCAGTTATTGACGTTGGATAAAAAATTGTAAAATTTTGTTCTTCATTCTCAAACAAAATACAAAGCATTTAATAATACCAGTTTCTCTTGCAGAAAGTCTCCTTATCTCCTTATCGGCAAACGTCGAGACTTCCAGCTATGCTCTAATTGCTTTACTTCAACAAGATCCTGTAGAAAATTTCGGCACAGCAAACGCTATCGTGAAATGGTTACAAACTCAGATGAACCCGAGAGGAGGGTTTTACGCTACTCAGGTAATCATGACGACAATAAAAAGAAAAAAAAAAACAAAATTGCGGAGAGGTGTTAAAAAAATATGCCACAGTGATATAAAGAGCTTTTGAATATTTTTATGCATCGTGTATAATACTAAACTTTTTTTACCATCTTTTTAAGGATACTGTTATAGCGCTGGATGCATTATCTCGTTACGCAACACTGATAGATAAAGAAGAACCCAATGCAGAGGTAACAATAATAACCAAAACTGATACCAAAATATTGGAAATTACTAAAAGGAATACGACAAAAGTGGAAACATTACCATTGGTTACTTATCCTAATGAAGTTAAAGCAAGCATAAAAGGCAAAGGATGCATTTCCTTACAGGTAACTGAAAAGAAAGCATGTAATATATACTTATTTGTGCCTAATAATCAGGTCATTTTAAAATTGTTATAGCAAATAATTTAAGCCTCACATTTGAGAAAAAAAATTCTTCACGGACTCTAGAGGTTTGTTCGCTGGTGCTACACTTTCCACACTGACTCCTACTTAAAACAGGATAAAAGATTTACTCTTTATGCATCTGAGAAAGAGACAATATGTCCACCAGTGTAATTGGTGTAACACCAACGAACAAACCTTAGATCTTACACTCTGCCTCCTATATTACATTCACTGTTTTTAAATTTGTAAAAGTGCAAAATCTTTCTTACACCTATTTCAGCGTACGTAACTCAATAATTTTACTTCTATACTAATAACAGGCGATAATCAACTACTACGTCTATAAGTCACCAGCACTTGAAGATCTACGACTTGACATCGACCTCAAACCTACTGACGAAAAACTTAACTGTTCCTTCATCGACCTGACGCCTTGTGTTTCATATGCACCTGAAAAAGGCCAAATAAATATGGCAATCGTTGAAGTCAACATGCCTTCAGGTTTTGTTCCTGCCGAAACGTCATTATATGAACTTACCAGTACCAGAAATAGTGAGTACAGCCTCATTTCGTACTTTATGATTTACAAGATTATCATTTCTTTCTATTACTGTTTCAACTCTTACAAGAAATGTTGTTCTGCATGAAATACGAAGGTTTCAACACACTTGAGGCAATAAGTATTTCAAAATCTATTAAAAGTAATAAAGTACATATACAAAATCGCAAACCGCAAATACTAATATCACTATAAAATTTTGTATTGCCGTGTACCTATTGGTAATTTAGGTTATTATTATATTAAACGTTAATATCTTTTAAACATACTGTATAATACTTATTGTTACTAAAAATCTCTACAACACTTAATACCTATACCTTCTTGTACTTACACATCCACATTAATATTCTAGTTTAGTATCTAGTCCACAATGAATATTTAATTTCACTGAAAAAAAAGGTGTAAACGTCAACAATACAACAAAATTACAAATATCTATCAAAATCTATTTCCCAGTAGAAACTCTGAAACTGAACCACTGATGGAAAACCAGCTCATATATGAAAACTAAAATAATTCTTTGGCAAATCAGCTAATCATTGAAAATAAATTTTTGCAGCTGTTAAAAAATTCGAATTGAAGAAAAACCAAGTGATCTTCTACTTAACAGAGTTAACAAACGTCCCTGTTTGTATGCCATTTAGAATCGAAGAAATCCTGCATGTGGAGAACGCCGTTGATGCTATAGTTAAATTCTACGATTACTATAAGCCGGAATTATCTATTTCCAAGGTTGGGATTCTGTATTAAAATTTAGATATTTTGTTCTTAAATATGAAATATTTTATTTTTCAGACTTTTTCGACTAACTGTACGACGAATGAATCTGTAATCATTTATTAAAAGGTGTATTAGGAATTATTAATTATTTTACTTATTTTTATAAGCCCTGCCAAATTGTAATTCATAAACAAAGAAATAAAAACTTGTGTACTTACATATAATTGATTATTTATGTACCTATCTAACACACTAATGTTTGGAGCACATTTATATAAAAAAAAAAAAAAATATACTCTATCAATCTAATATATGCTAAAAGTATATTTTACTCACCTGTCCAAATTAAAACATGATTAAAACTTCTCATCCATAACCTTACCTAATACCACTCATCAATACATTTCTGATTTCGGCAACGCATGGAATTATGTATATTATTTATGTCACAGTATACAGAATAACGTTACCTAATGATTACCTATTCACTAATCACGGCATTTTATATGCTGAAATTTACAAAATCGAAACTAACAACGCCGGTTTGATATAGTTGTGATCGTTGTGGTTTGATCATAATTTGATGTCGTACTTACGTTACTTCGTCTGTTAACTGACAGCAAGTACAAACTTTAAGGCTGGGCAAGATTGTTACAGATCCCTGCAAATCGGCAATAACTATAACTTCACAGGTTTTGCATCTTTTAAGGAAGAATTAATGTAAAATTATATAGTAATAAGTTAATAGTTTCTAGTTATTGAGCCTCAAGTTAAACTGTTGAAAAAGTAAATAAGAATAAAACTTAATTTTAAACTAATATAAAAAATACGAAGTAAGAGTTTGAGCCCGCAGATGATGTTACATACATCATATTTACTAAAAAGAAAATAAAATTGTACAGTGGTTATGCCAAAACCTATTCAAAATGAAAGATTGACCTTGATCTTTTTTTTACAACTACATGTACAAAGAAGTATTTTGGAACACCCCTACATAGAAAACACCACCTTTGTCCTTTTGCCGTAAGATGGAGCCGTAAACGTATACAGAATATTGAAATATGAAATACCTATCTAATAAATGATGCAATGTTATTACATTTTAAGATAAATTCCATATTTTCATTTATATTTTATTTAATATACGTATTAGGTATAAAACTTTGCAATAGTACTATACACCACAGTGTTCCCAGGGCATACGAGTGAGCTACATAGATATGTGGGTATGTTGAATAGACGAAGACAACGGTCGCACTATACCCATTTGCCTACGATGTCCTTAGTACAACAAAGGAAAAAAAACTATCTGCCGTGTCTGCCTGTCAGGGAAAATAGCTTTAAATTTGTGATTAAGGTTTTCGTTTCAAGTCAGTCATTTTGGACATCCACATATCTAAGTAATGACTGTTAAACTATCATTCCTTTCAAATTCCCAAAATTATTTTTAGTAAATTCAACATAAATAAATTTAAATACATGATTTTGAATTCGTAGGTAATTTAATGCTATGTTTTTTAGTTACTAAAAATAATTACGATCCAAATTTGTTGTCACATTTCAACCGAAAACTTCATCGAGGTTCTTCGCGTAATAACCGAAAAAACAAATAAGTAGGTCTTAAATAATGCGCCTTTCGGCCTTTCACCGTTTTTTCGGTTACGGTGTAGTTTTATATTTTACATCAGGTTGGTAACGAAATAGTTCAAACAATGTAGCCAACCGCAGTTCTGTCAAATAATAAACTGTCAAAAGTCGTCAGATCGCATGTAAATTTTATACTATTTATTATTTGATAAAAACCTTATAATCCAAATGAAAAAAGTATGGGCAAGTGCTGGTATTACTTTCTATTTTTGGTTTGGTTTTCTTACCTGATAGTAACCTCGATCCTACTTTTTACCAATGGATTTCTACTAAATAGAATAGTAATTGATAAGAATTCAACATGCGTCTCTCGAGCAGAATGTTCTAAGCGACAATCGCAAGAATCACACGGCAACTGTACAAACTCAGATAAATCGGATATACCAATCTGTTCGTCGCAGAAATTGAGGGTAATTTTATTAATAATAGACGCGTTCAGGCACGATTTTGCTCTGTACAATGAGCAGATTCAATACCCCTTGCCTTATGAAAACAAAATGCCTTTTATCAATAAATTAATTACGGAAAACCCTAGTTATAATAGATTATATAAATTTATCGCCGATCCACCCACAACTACAATGCAAAGATTGAAAGCATTAACTACTGGAAGTCTTCCAACATTTATCGATGCTGGTTCGAACTTTGCGTCCACCGAAATAGATGAAGATAATCTTTTAAATCAGGTTAGTACAATATATGTAACCATAGAATTGCCAAAACCATATTACTGACTCACCAATTCCCTATTATAAATAAAAAGGATGCTATGTGGTTAATGACAGACACACACACATATTAGAATTATTCTAACAAAATAGCCTCCTTGTAGATAAATTTATAGGAAACAACAAAACATTTTGCCTTATTTGTAGCTTATAATACATAAGAAGAATATAGTTTTTCTCGGTGACGATACTTGGATTAAAATGTATCCCAATCATTTTTTAAGAAGCTATCCGTATCCTTCTTTCAACGTATGGGATTTAGATACTGTAGATACTGGAGTAACAAGTAACATATTTAAAGAACTGAAAAACAATGATTGGCAGCTATTAATCGGTCATTATTTGGGGGTGGATCACTGCGGACATCGTTATGGTCCGAATCATCCAGAAATGTCTAGAAAGCTGCAGGAGATGAATGAAGTTATTAAGTATGTTAAATAAGTCAGTTAGATATTGTCGATTTATATATATTTTGCAGGAATATTACGGCACAAATGGATGACGGTGTTATGTTATTTATTATTGGTGACCATGGGATGACTGGAACAGGTATGTCTTAATTAAATTGCTACTAACAAATTTAGGAAAAACCTTCTTCTTTTTTGGTATTTTTGTAAATTAAGTTATTGTTGGCATCCATCTTGTTGGATAAATACATTTTCAAAGTTAAATAGTTTCATCTCTTACTACAGTCAACAAAAAGTTTTAAAGCAACTCAAAATACATTAAACGATTCACATTTTCATTAAAAAATATGGACCGGTGATTTTACCATGCATAACACCGCACCACACATTAACCTTTTTGTAATACTGACTTTTTAGTTGTAAATTTGAAATTGCAATTTTCCAATTGATTGTAAATGTCGAAGAAATAATGTTTTTTCAGAAATTTCAATTTACAGACTGGTTTCTCCTACCAATAAGTAAAAATCTCAATGCAAAGCCCATTTCTTAATTCATGTACAAAAATCGGTTTATAACGTTTCTTTTATCGTAAAATTTTTTTGTTGAACATTAGGACATATTTGTTGAAATTTTTGAATCGCAACTTTACTTACGTAATAGTAAGTCTCAGTAAAGATGCACAAATACATAATGACATTGACAAGTAATAAAACTTAGAAACTCTTTTGCTTTAAAAATTTATTTTTTGTAATTTTCAAAGTTGCTAAAAAGAACTTTTAGATGTTTGTTTCAGAATTGGTGATTTTGAGATTTTGTATATAATCCCTAACAGCCAGAAATATTACATAGATATTTTTAAAAATATATTTTAAACAACACAACGTATTCTAACCTCTATTTGAGGTTATGACGCTTATCTACCGAGATGAATCTTTTAAGCAAATCGACTAGCAATTTATCTGGTAGATGCAGTACATATATGATGCATTAAATTCCTACAATTATATTATTAAACGATTTCTGTACATAGCGATATTGAGCATTCCAATTATTTTATAAATGCCATGACGTGTTCAAAGTTTTGCTTACCTCGTAGTCACCACACAAAAACTAAAACACACCCCGCAGCAATTAATTACACAGTTAACCCTAATCTGCCCTAATCGTATACTATTATAAACTATAACATGTAACGGACAAACGAATAAAAACGTTGATGATACGCACGTGCGCGTATGCATTCTATGTACCTAATCCATAGACGCATAAAAAATACTAAATCATATAACACCGACACCGTAATGAATAGAGGTGTTGTGTTGACTTTTGCAACTTACAAATATTACAAATAATATAATACAAAACGCAGATATATTAATAGAAAAGTTACAGCGCTCAACTTAGGTACTAGTTAAATCATATTAGATATATATTATCTAATTTCCTCTTTAAACTATCATTTTAAATAGGTACATATCTACTTAATATGTATGCATATTTTACCCATTTTATATTATTCGTCCTACGCACCAAACGTACAAAAGCAAAAATTCAATCTTTTTTTATATGAAATAAATATTTACAAAAATACAAAACAAAATATTCTTGCAGAGTTATGAAAAATATATTGAGAAAACATTTGCAATAAAATATTATTAATGCTACATAACATATATATTTTTTAAATGTTTTCCTTATATATATTTATGCATATTATATTAATATAACTAATATTCAAGAAGGATTTAATATTTTTTAAATATTTATAAAATATGAAATAAATATAGTTGGTCACTGGGGATGGCTTAAAATTTAAAGATGTTTTTCTGAAAAGAAAAAAAATGCCTTGACTTTGTACTGAATCTTTTATTTAATATAACAATAATAAAAGTTAATTGCTCTGGTTCTTGGGAACATGGGCATTATCACAAGTCAGACAATTGTTAATAATTAAAAAAGATGGTTAGAATTATAATTATACAGGGTTTTCCACGGAACTGGCTGGTTAGAAGTTTTCCGGTTTAACGAAATTCCTCAGTTTTAAAAAATTGGGGTTTGCAACAATTTGACACTTACTTTCTTTCTAAAATATTTTCACCTTTTTTGCACTTCCGGTTAACCGGAAGTCGCCACGAACTTTGTTATTTTAATGGAACACCCTATATATTATTATATTTTTGAATTTACCATAAAATTCTATGACGATTACCATTAGGGTATCTTATACCTATCTTCAACTATTTCTAAGATATTACGATTTTTGTTAAAATTTTGACATTTACATTGCTGTTTGTAATTAATTAATTCTCACTTGATTTAAGTGTCAGAAATCTCCGACTTTGAAATCAACAAGTACTAACATTGTTTTACCAAAACGTAGAAAAAAAATTCAGTGACATTATACAGGGTGTTTAAAAATTAGTGACATACCCAAGAATTTTGAATGTTGCAAAACTTAATTTTTTCAAATAGAACACCCTGTACATTTTTCTATTTTTGGATATACAATTAAATTCTATACCGATTTGCTGTAGCATTCCGTATACCCATCTTCAGTAGTTTTCTTTTAAATTACTCATTTTGTTTATTACCGCTTTCAAATGGCCGAATAATTTCTATCTGGTGGGCCATGACATTAACATCACAACAATTTATTATTATTAGTAAGTATTATTGTTATAATCATTGTTTGTCACACGTCGCGTGTTCAGATCGATGAATATTATTGTGGAACTTATGAATTAGATAATGAAAAATATTGGAGGAGCTTATTCTAACCTAGATACTATAAATTTATTTTAGATTCACTGAGAATGCAGGAAGAACTTATAGAGAATTCAATGTAATTAAAGGAATTTATTGGTTGTTAATATATCTAACGGAATCCAGAAAATTTTGAAATGTTTTCTCTTAGTAGCTTGGTTTCAAATTAAGGGAAATGGTATAAATGATAACGACGACAACATAACAAAAATTGTTTCACTAAAACGTAGTGTGCTTGTCAGACAAATGTTTTAAAGTTTTTGATATATTAAAGTATTTTCAAAATTATAAAGGTTTTTATGAAGAATATTTAGATACATGCATACTTAACAAATGCAATTTACAAGCAGCATAAACTTGAACCATTGCATAGAGCATCAAAAAAAAATGCTCAATGTGATTCGTTTACGTCCAAGCATTTTATTATTCGACGTCTTAATGTGTCTCCTTATACTTCTTCTCACTTCAACTGGGTCTAATTCATCAAACGTTCTCGTCACACGAATCATTAAATCTTGCTTGATAGTACCGAAAGTTGCGTACAGTGTGTAATCTGTGTAATGTATTATTTCAAAGTTTTCTGAATTTTATTAGATATATTAGCCGAAAATAAATTCCTATAATTACCATAAATCCTCTATAAGTTCATCCTGCATTCTCAGTAAATGTAAAATAAATTTAAAGTATCCACTCCTTCAATATTTTTCATTATCTAATTCATAAGTTCCATAATAATATTCATCGATCTGAACACGCGACGTGTAACAAACAATGATTATACACAATAACTTATACTACTAATAATAAATTGTTGTGAATGTTAATGTCATGGCCCACCAGATAGAAATTATTCGGCCATTTGAAAGCGGTAATAAACAAAACGAGTAATTTAAAAGAAAACTACTGAAGATGGGTATAGGGAATGCTACAGCAAATCGGTATAGAATTTAATTGTACATCCAAAAATAGAAAAATGTACAGGGTGTTCTATTTGAAAAAATTAAGTTTTGCAACATTCAAAATTCTTGGATATGTCACTAATTTTTAAACACCCTGTATAATGTCACTGATTTTTTTTCTACGTTTTGGTAAAACAATGTTAGTACTTGTTGATTTCAAAGTAGGAGATTTCTGACACTTAAATCAAGTGAGAATTAATCAATTACATACAACAATGTAAATGTCAAAATTTTAACAAAAATCGTAATATCTTAGAAACAGTTGAAGATAGGTATAAGATACCCTAATGGTAATCGTCATAGAATTTTATGGTAAATTCAAAAATATAATAATATATAGGGTGTTCCATTTAAAATAACAAAGTTCGTGCGACTTCCGGTTAACCGGAAGTGCAAAAAAGGTGAAAATATTTTAGAAAGAAAGTAAGTGCCAAATTGTTGCAAACCCCAATTTTTTAAAACTGAGGAATTTCGTTAAGCTGGAAAACTTCTAACCAGCCAGTTCCGTGGAAAACCCTGTATGTACATACTATAAAAATAACAGAAACTGCATATAAATTTAAGTACTCGTCCAAAGTCTAAAATGAATGAATGTAATTTTTTTTTACTATTTAGAATTAAATATATTTTAATTACCTCAGTAATATTACATTTTAACTTGTTTTTTTGAAGTTACTAAAATATTTAAATTTGCCCTTTTGGAAAAAAATTTGCTTAATTCAATAGAACTCAATTTTTTTAATAAAACTGAAGCTGTGTTTATTTTCAGGAGATCATGGAGGTGACAGTGTTGACGAAGTAACAGCCGCCATGTTCGTCCATTCAAAATCACCTCTCATCGAGCAAAATGAAGATGCGATTAAACAAGTCGACCTAATCCCAACTTTAGCGACAATTTTGGGTATTCCAATACCGTACGCGAACCTAGGCACTACCGTACCTAGCTGTCTTCCTTTACTAAATTCTAGCACCATTATTTGGCCGGAATTAGCATCGATAATTTGGGGAAACCTGCAGCAAATGTCATCGTACATCCGCGATTACTCCTCGATCACAAATACTTTTAAAAAAGAGACAATCGAAGAATTCGATGCCAAGTACAAAGAATTAAAGGATGAATATCATGATAAAAAAGTAGATGACGAAGCCTTCGTAAAAATATGTCAGGAGTATATGTCGAATTTAAGGAAAATGTGTGAGGAAAAGTGGATTCAATTCGATTCGTTTTTAATGACGAGAGGCTTGATTCTGTGTTTCGTTCCCATATTTTTCGTTTATACTATTGTGAATTGCATACCGACTGCACATTTGCTGAATGTGTTTTCGAAATTATTTTTGATAATTATTTACGTTACGACTGCAGTTATAGCTGTAACATCGGCTGTTTGTTACCACTTCGGTCTGATATCGAATTTCATCGCGACCACTTATTTTTTCTCGGGCGTTGCTGCTGTATTTATCCTAGCGATCGTTTTGGCTCAGAATTGGGAAATTATATCGTCAAATTGGCACGAGATGAGTAAAAAATACAGATGGACCGATGTATTTTGTCGATTCGTCTTATTGATAAGCGTGTGTGCTTTCCTCTCGAATAGTTTTGTCGTTCAAGAGTGTTACGTTTCCCTATTCCTACTTCTAACGTTAATAACCCTTTCGATATTTGATTTATTTTATTCGACCATGCGGAAGGCACCGAAAGTTATAAAAAACCCCCTCAGATCGGGCATTAAATTGAAATTATTTCTCCTAATGGGGATATTTTGCATATTAATTAGATTTTCAATGTATTACTGGCAGTGTCGGGAGGAACAAAACTGCTCCGAGGTTTCCTCGCAAAAATTATACAACGCGAACCGAACCATGCTGATATTCGCTTTAATTTGTGTAGGATTAGTCATAACCCTCACCCGGATGTGGTTGAGACATTGCGGGAATCTAACGGCCTTCAATTTAACAGTATTACTTGCACAGTATGCCCCGACAGTTATTATAGTATGTTCCGGTGGATTTTGGGTTTTGCATTATTTCCCCGTCGAGAATAAATCTAAATTATCAGCCCTGTGGCAAGCCGATTACTTGGCACTCGTGGCATACAGTTTTATATTCTTTGGGCTCTTCGTTACATTTGTTAAACCGATGACCGCTTTTATCATCACCAAGAATGTATCCTCCGATTTGCATACTCAAACGAAGAGCATACCGCAAGTATTTCATCAGATTAAAAATTTATTTTACCAAAAGCGCGAGAGGAAAGATGAGGTGCCGGTCGTGTGCGGTTTAGCCACTGTTTACAGCGCAACGTTTGCCATCGGTATTGTTTATATATTGTTGTTATTCGCTTTGTTACTAGGCAATGCAGCCGCACCGTCTGCAGTGCTTTTGTACTTTTCTACTGTGATTGTACTTTGTATTTCTTCGATTGTCCGATATGAGAAGGCAACGAATATAAGTAAGTTATAATGCAGGAAGATACAGGGTGGTTATTTATTCATAGAGTCGCTATGGTATCTCGGAGAATGTAAACTGTTACATCCTTCATGTTTAGTGTACAAAAAAAAAACAGTAAAACTGACATAAACAGATATACAAAAACTGTGTAAGAGAATGCAAATGTGGAAATCGCAAAAAAAAAAGCTAAAAATATTCGAAATTTCAAAAGTTCAACGAACACGAAACGATTTAAAACACTCAATGGTTACTACAAATGCGTCATATTTCGTACAAACGTACAAATCGGCCTTTGACAGTTTAGATACTTCTCTTGTAGATGAAAAAATTATTTTTCTTTAATTCATCTTTGACACAATATGAAATGCATTCACTTTTTGTAAAAAAAAAAATTGTGTGTTTGTTTAATGTATTTTATTTATTATTGATCTCTATTGAATTGGATAAATGTGTATAAAAAGGAATGATAAATATAGTCCTTTCTAATCTTGTTTTATGAAGTATAATCTTTACATGTTTCGGCCTGTGGCCATCTTCAGAAAACTAAAAAGAATGAAATGAAAATGTGGTGTAGAATGAATTATTTAAAGTGTTAAAAAATGTGAAGTTTGAAAAATGTTTGAAAAACGGGGAATAGGTCAAAAATAACTTTAAGATAATATATTTAAGAAATCTCTGAACATGTAAATGTATTGAAATATGCAATTATAAAATGGAGGTACTTACAGATACGTCGCTAAAAAATATACGATGAAACAGGTATATAATTTTCTTAGATGCTCACTTTCTTTTTTTGTGCATTATTTTTTTCAATCGTTAATATAATTACCTTTTTTTTTTAAGGTCTCATTCCCTTTTCTATGCATTATTTCTCATCATTCCAATCAAATTCATTCATATAATAATCGAATGATCATTCACAATCGATTATCACTCACAATCGAAACATCATTCTTAATCGATTATCACTTGTAACTGAATGATCATTTCACAATCGAATAATCATTCATAATCGATTATCACTCATTATTGAATGATCGTCAATAATCGAGTGATGCCTTTTTGTCATTCGATTATGTCCACCACTATTGGTGATGATCACGCAATAAATGTGTTTCTCACTTTTTTTCCATTCTTCAATTACATTTACGGTTTTTTTTATTCAATTTTTGTAGGCATTAGTTGACCTTGAGCTTGAAAACTGACAGAAATTTCAAAAAGAAAATATAACCAAAAATAAGAACATTTTTGAAATGATAATAACAAAAGAAAACGCTCTTAATGGTTCTTTTTTTCTCTCTCTCTCTTTTGGTAGCCGTGATACTTTAAATGAAACATTTTATTCATTTTTTTTTTTTGGAAATATCGGCTGACTATAATTATTAAAATTTCTGTTTCTAGACTTCTTCTAGGTTAAAATTTTACTTGTTTAATTAAAAATCAAACATGAATTTATTTATTTGCGGGCTTTGTTACGTTTCGGGACAAAGAAAATTAAATTTTTGGTTAAAACAATTTAATATAACCCTTAATTTTGATAGTTCATCTTCTATATTTGACCGGATTCGTTTTGTTTGAAATAGGAAATAATTATCGATAATCAATAGTAAGCTATTCAGCCTTACAGACATACTAGAGATTCTTGTAGAATTAAAACTACGTATCGCCTCTACCAACTTCATCCATTGATTCTCAAATTTTGTTTTTTGAAAATATTGTCACTCATAATCGCTAATGAATTAATTACAAAACAAATAAAGTCTATTCGGTCTGCATTTCCTATTGGCTTTATTTGTACATTATACTATCGTTAATAAACTTCAGCAATAGTGACGCTATGAAAAATCAACCGCCCTGTATGTCTTACATAAATTCATTGAACGATTCTATTTCAGATCAGTTGCTAGAAATTCCCACAATTACACTGCTAACCTGGGCATTTTTAGCAATCTACTTCTTCTATGGCACCGGTCACCAACCGACATTCCCAAACATAAACTGGGAAGCGGCTTTCGTTGGTACCGGTGGCACTTTTACCAAGAACTTCATACCAGCAGCACTGGTCTTGATCAACACTTTCGGGTCTTACATCGTTATCGGATTCTTACTGCCTACTTTACACATTGCACCGTTTACGATATACGCAATGTTTCCGTCTCTAGCCAATAGGAGGAAGGAAGAGGATAAAGATCTCTCGAAAGGTGATCTCACGCTCTTCGAATACGACCATGTACTATTAACAAGTGCATTTAGCGTATCGTGTAAATATATTTGCTACTTCGCAATACGGGTATGTTCTTGAATATTATGCGGATCCTTCATTTGATGCCGAAATCCATGTGAGCATTAGACAACCTAAATAGCATTACTGTTGGAATTATGGATGTGGTAGTATCTGAAACAAATCTAATGACGTTTCATTTTTATTTTCGGTATAACAAAAGAAGCTCCTGTATTGAGCAAACTATATATTTTTGTATTACTTGCAATTTCAACTACGTTTCGACACCAATACATCTTCAATGGTTATACGAAATTTTCATATTGTACAATATGTTCGGTTTTTATTGGGTTGTAGAAGTGCAAAAATTAAATTCATTTATTAATTCTTAATTTTTTATTCTATAATTCCATAGGCAGGTTTCGATGAATTGTAGACATTTTGAGGCTCCGACTAAGATTTGATTATTTTTGCCTTTATCATTTAACAATTAGGATCTTGTCTTTTTTTGACGCAAAATTGATTGTTATGTATTTATTGTATACGTCCATTTATACCTGCAATACCACCAATATTTATTTATAAAATACGTACTACCTTACTAACTAAATATCATGCCGTAATCTATCTAATTCTCTAATAGCATTCCTAAAAAATTCCCGCCATTCGATCGACTCATTATACTTAATATTTGTTTGGCGTCGCTACTAATTTAACCCCCTATAGCTAATGCCCTAACTTCCGCACGCGAACGCCGCTCATCAGTGAGTGGACGTTCAAATAAAACATGTCCCCCTGTATCTACCCCACCACATTCGCAATACGAATCATTAACCCTCCCAATTCTACATAAATATGATTTAAAATTACAGTGATCCGTTATTAATTCTACACACAGAGAAAGAATAACCCATCCAATTGAGTGGGCGAGAAGAAAGTGCGGCAAAGGCTGGAGGCATAGCTTATTGTCTTCTCTCTCGCTCAAACTGGAAGGGTTGTTATTTTTTTTAATATTTTACAGTTTTTTACGCTTCCGCTTAACCGCCATCAACTCTATTATTTTAAATGGAATATCCTGTATATTATTGGATTTCTGAAGATATCTGTCTTCAGATGTTTCTAAGATATGCGATTTTTGTGTAAATTTTGACATTTATACTGTTGTATGTAATTGATTAACTTTCGCTTGTCTTAAGTGCCAGAGATCACTGATTTTAAAACTTCCAAGGACTAACATAGTTCCACCAAAACGTAGTAAACGGCTGCTATATGGTATCATACAGGGTGTCTAAGAATTAGTGACATAAAAGAATTTTTAAAGCGGCAAAACTCACTTTTTTGCTTTCGAAATGCCGAAATCCTCAGAAGTGGCAGTTACTGAACTATGGGAATGTATTCTGAAATGCCCTGAAATGTTAAAGCCATTTTCCCCATTCTCGGAAATAGATTATTTCATTATGCTACCAGCTACAAAAAGTTTCCTGTTTTTTTTTATATAGTGGCGGCAAGTGGGGAATATCTTTCATTGAATTCTCGACCTCTTCCTACAATTCTTTGATATGCTCCATGAATCAGGGGCGGTTCCCACGGGGGGTAGGTGGGGTGGGGGAATTAGGGAAATCTCCCCTCCAAATTCCGCAAACTAAGAAAGACATGATAGAAACATATATGATATGCTCGTCTCAAGGACGAAAATTGACTAAGTTTGTCCCCCCCCCCCCCAATTTGGCTCTCTGATCCGCCCCTGCATGAATATAGGATTATCTAGTTAAAAATAACCTTTGTCAATAATTTCCATTATTTGATTTGTACATTGCATAATAATATGTACTTTTCTGAATATTAAACACGCAGAAAATATACATTATAACTGCTTTGTTGAAGCAAACTGTCTAAGTTATCAGGAAGATCGTGATTATAACAATAATATTGACTGCCAATAATAATTCATTGTAATGTCAAAGTCTAGCCTGCTAGCTAAAAATTATTCGGCCATTTGAAAGGATTAATAAACAAAACTAGTAATTTAAAGGAAAAGTATTGAAGATGGGTATAGGGAATGTTACAGCAAATCTGTGTAGAATTCAATTCAACAGCCAACAATATCAATATATAGTGTCCTGTTTAAAATTTAAAAAAAAAATTAAGTTTCGCGACTTTCAAGAGCCGTTTGTATGTCACTAATTTTTAGACACTCTGTATAATACAACAGGAACTTTAAACGACAATTCGGTGAAACTGTGATAGTAGTTGCTAGTTTGAAAGTGGGAGACCCCTGACGCTTAAAACAAGTGAAAACTAATCAATTACGTTGGTACAACAGTTTAAATGTCAAAATTGTCACAAAAATCGTAATATCTTTACAAGTATTTGAAGATAGGAATAAGAAACCCTAGGTATAATCGTCATAGAATTTTATGCTGAATTCAAAAATGTGATAATATACAGGGCGTTGCATTTAAAATAAGAATGTTCATGGCAACTTCCAGTTAACCAGAAATATGAGAAGCTTGAAAATATTTCAAAAACAAAGAAAGTATCAAACTATTGCAAAAGCCTAAGTTTTGAAAACCTAAAGTTTTCCTTAAGCCCAAAAAATACTTGCAGTTGTTGAACACTAAAGGGAAAAAAATAATGAAGCATTAGTTGGAACTTAAAAATGTCTATAATTAGTCGATAAAATCTAATTATTGACGTAAACATTAAGTACATATAAATACATGAATTGAATACTTAGACTTATAAACCAATAAAAAAAAAATAAACAATTTAATTGTGAAATGTTGAAAGCATAAAATAGCTATTTAATTATTTCCTACGTTAGCTCTAATTTTATAAAAATTTATAAATTCATATCACGTGGCTTTCGGGATAAAATGAAGGGCCCCTCGTATTATGCTCATTAATGCAATTTTGTAGGTATTCGTGACCATGCTGGCCGCTACAGTGCACTGCCGTCACCTGATGGTTTGGAAAATTTTCGCGCCCAAGATGATTTTCGAAGCAATATCGCTGTTCATCACGATTCCATCTGTACTTTTCGGTTATATACTACTAATTAGTATCAATAGTGCTGTGAATAAACTGATTAAAGGTTTAGACAAAGGAGATAGATGATAAAGGATAAAATTAGCTATTTATCGTAACGGAATTTTGTAAAATCGATCGTTTTAATAAGTACAGTTCAACAAATATCTCGTGACAGTAGTGAGTCATTGTGCGCATATTGTACTGGAGTGAGCGGAGCGTTTTCGATAGCCGGTTTACAGTATAGTACAAGAGTATGTGACAATTTTTCGATTTCTTGGTTTTACCTAGTAGTATAGTTCATTTATTATAGCAGACGAGGTACTACGTGAGTCAGTTTGCTATAACGTCACGACCGTGTTGCAATTTTCTCTTTATCAAAACGTAAACAAAGGTTATTTAACTGTCAAACACTTTTGACAGGTGAATAAACAAACTCTTAAAAATAACATTTACCGTTAATATTAGTGATGATTCTTTTTGAAAATCAGGATTTAAAGTATGTTAATCATGATAGCAGTGGAAAAAAAATAACAAAAAAGCACAAGTGAGTACAATAAATTTAATCGGACCATTATCGCTTAAAGTATTCACAGTAACGATTAGTATGCAAGTTTCTTCTCTATCCAAACCAGTCTCTCTGATTTACTACTTCTGAATTTCGTTTCCAATATGTTGCACACCAAGTACGTCAAATTTCCAGACTAATTTAATTCAATTCGCTTTATACTATTGTATGCATCCTCCGATCTACCATATTTCATCCATCGTTTTGTAATAAACTTCCTTTTCAGAGAACAAATAATATCTACCACAACAACGTGTTTCAACCATACAAAAGTATTTTTCTTTAAGAACACTGTCCAAAATGTTTAATGTGTTACGTTAGTCTGAAAAATGTATGTGAAAGAACCACTGCTGTAAACAATATTTGTATATACTCACTGTTTTCGTACTTGTCATAAATTGTGTTTCCAATAGCACATTGACAATAAGTAGAATAATCAATTTTTACAACATTTATTTCGTATGCATTTTTGTTTTGGGTTAGTGGATGTAATTCCTTGTTTACTCATGGATGAAATTAAATTTTGCTTATGTTTGCAACATGAATGTTTAGAACACTCGTTACTCTCTAAAAGCGAAATACTGTAAAGAATATGACATTAAAAATATATGGATTTTATACTCCTCGCACGAAAGTTAACGGGAGTAATGGCCAGTTGTTCTCACGTTCTACGTCGAAATACACGATTAACGAAACTATTAACTCCTTCGATTGTTTACACAATGGTTTCGATATGGTTTAGTTGTAATAACTACTTATTTTAAATAAATATATACCAAGTATAAATGCAAATTCCCACACTTTACTGCAAATCCAGAATATAACCCTTTGACAGTTGACAGCAATAACTAAATTGGTGGGAATACATTAGGAAGATGTGACAAGCATGCAATTTGAAAAGCAGTAGGCACGAACATAGTATCTTTAATTGAACATGAATAAGTTATATGTTAGTTGGTTATTTTAATAATATAGTATTGCATGGTCCGAATTTGCAAGTAATGACGTACCTCGTCTGTTATGGTAAATGAAGTATATCAACTTTCCTTCACACTTTATTCAGACTTAGGACTGACAGAAAAATTCTGGCGTGTTAAAAGTTGGAAATTGTTTCCTTTGTCATATAAAATTATTGTTAAAAACTTATTTCTGGAGGTTTTTAAATTTTATTTATAGATTTAAATTAAATTTAGTTTTCAATTATGGATAATTACACGTCATAAATATTGTTTACCTATTCGGAGTCAGAAGAAAATTCATCACTATCGTCACTTGAATTATCATCCCCTAAGTTAATAATGAATTCACTTATTATTTTTTCACTCTCAATTCTATAAGTTGTCGACAATGACACCCCCGTGGCCTTCGCAGCTTCCGATTTTATACTAGCAAGTCCGCCTAAATGAATTGATGTACGTTGCATTTTACCCGGCACTATAGCTATACTGTAATTACCTGTGTACTTATTTTATTATCTGTGAGTAACCAATAGCACAACTGCACTGGGTTTCCTCCCACTCTTATCAGCAATAAGCTAATGATACGTTAGCATAATTGCTTTAGCTCCGCCCTTTTTGCCGCTGCGCAACTGTCACGAGCGATTTGTCGAGCTGTAGGAGTAAATAGTCTGACAAATATATCGTAATATTCGCATGGGTGGGCATACGATGTCCGATTAACGGAATACTATGATAGCTCCGCCCCCTTTTGCCAGTGTGCAATTTTCGGGAGATATTTGTCAAACTGTGCCGTTATTGAATTGATTGAGGAATAAGTAGATGTGTGTATTTGAAATGATATTTTACGTTCTCTTGGATCATACGTATTAATAAGTTGATTGTAAGATTTACAACACATTTTCTTTGGGGGCTTTACTTCAAATGGACGACAGGCAGTCATAGTTCCCCGTGTTATAATAAACATAGTCGGCATCCGCCCAGGGACTGGCTTGACGATAACATTATTGCAAACGTGTTAATAAATTACGTAAAATACATAATGATCATAATATGAACTGCAATTAAAGTGCGTGAGATTTTAGGCAACCAATTTAAGAAAGTACCCTTTAAACTTCAATAACTTTCGAGGCTACTGTTATTAAAACGCAACGTTTGATTTTGATATTTTTAACACTACTAACGGTCAAATAGAAGCAAACTAAATTGGTTACCCTTTGAGGCTTCATTTTCGTAATAATGTACACTATATTAAAAATTAAATGCGAATGGAGGGGGAATTTTAGGTAGGCAACCAATCTAACAAAGTCATATAGTAGTGATCCGTAATGCATAATTTTTCTAATACCTTACATTTCAAATTTTTATTTTATTGTGCACTGAAGTAAGACCTTTTTTGCCGACGAATATCCTTACACCGTATTTATAAACATTTAATAAAACCATCAGCTGTCAAAACTTGACGTATTGTGAAATGAAGGGAATGAATGTGACATTGGTATCTGTATTATTATACTTGTAATTCATTGTGCGAAAATACAGCGAATAAATATATAATAATATTCACATGGGTGCAATCAAATAACAATAATTATTTAGAAGAAGCAAATGTCAACGTATGTCAAAGGTATGACAGAGAAAAATGTTCTAGAAGAAGATCGGTTTGTATCAATGGTAACACCATTGTTCTGGAATGAATATACTTTAATAAGCATTAGTAAATAATAATTACAAATGTTTTATACAGTGAGGTCGTAAATGGTATAATACAATAATAATACAAGGAAAGGAAGTTTTACATTTTACAAGCAGAAAAGTCCATTAGTCTGAAATAGTAACATATCTTCGAGTAAAAGTATACAAGTCTTGCGATAGAGCTAAGTAGATTTAATATCAAAACTAAACAAGTCCAGGTGGCATCAAGATGGTTGAATTTACTGCTTTGTCGGAGGATTATGAATTACATAGAATGCTCTCACCCACCCGTTGACGCACCCACTTTTCACGCAAAACTAAATTAGTCCAAAAGTATTCCCGTCAAAACTTAACAAGTCCATGCGTTGCGAACACAACAAGTCCAATAAAGAGGTGCGAATTTTTCAATTAATACTTGCCTAGAAACTTCCAATTTTTCACATCTCTATTAGTATAATTTAACAAGTAAATGGCTGACTTACAGCATTATTCCACTATACAAAGATTTCCCAGCATTAATAAAAATCGTTTCCTGTAAACTTTTAAAAAGATTTCCATTTTAAATCCTCATTCTTTTATTCCTTCGCATATTAAAAATATATAATACTAATTTTCCGTATAATGTATTAAGTCGACTAAGTCATGCTGATGATACTTGATAAGATGAAACACAGCGTATGTTAATATTGGCCGAATGTTATACATACAAAGTTTCAATTCAACTTTTATATACTTGTTAGGCATTTCACTAACCCAAGCATTTGTATTCAATATTTTATATGTTTAGCCTATGAACAGAGCAAGCTCACCCATTGTTTTTGGTTACAAATCTAAGATAAAAGTATTTTATTTTACACTAACCATAATTTATTATAACCCTAAGTATTGGTCACGTAAAACGGGCTTTAGTAGCAAATTCGAAGCTATATTTTATGCTTCAATATATTGAATAAATATCCCACTTTTTTGAAGTGCGTGTGCCTAAAATCTCGCTAATTGTAATTACACATTTATTATTCTTATCAATACACATCTTCAGTTACGAATCGAAATCACCAACATGTTATTTTATTGCTGTTATAGCTGTAATGCTGTTATTATGTTAAAACTTGATTCAACGATCTCAGACCTGTTTTATTATCTTTGTATTTAAACAGCTAATTAGTTCAGGAACTCATGTGCGCCTTACACGAAGAGATATGCTGCCTATATAAATAATAAAATCGCCACATAATAATATTTATGCGTCATTAACTTTCTGTCTCTAAAGTGAAACGCCAAGACATACATCTCAATATCACTACTCACACTTTTTAGCTGCAATAAGTCATTTTCAATATTTTTGGAAATATGGGAATGTCTTTGAAGTATATACTACATTTTTGGGAGCAATAAAGTCAAATTTTTAAAAGGAAAAAAGCTTTTAAAAATATCTTGCCTCAATTTGAGCTGTATGTTGTGAAAGGAAGGTTACTGAATTTAAAATTATTTTGCGTGCTAATGCATTCGTTAATAGCCAAATTTAAATTTCCCGCCACAATTTTTACTGAGTCACTAAAATATGAAATATTTAATGTAGTACAATTAGTGGGATTTTATGTATCAATGTTGAATTACTAAAATAATTGCGGAAATTAAATTTGCTATTAGGGTTGTGTCTAAGATTATTTTATACCTAATTTAAATAGAAAAAAAATGTTAAATATAAGTCATTAAACATTATGCTTTTATATATGGCATTGCTTAATGTCATCTACCTATTTTAACAGGTATATATTAACTTGCTTGTTTTTCAATATACTATTTATTCTTTTATTAAAATACATATTTGCACTTTTATTCTTGGCAATTATACTTATTCGTAATGATTACTGCTATATTTGAATGTAATCCAGGAATCACCCGTTAAAATAAGTACACATCATTAATTAACATCCTGTATATAATACCACTGTTGTACATTATTTCAGTATTGGCCTATAACTGTATCACAACACGCCTTGTTAACTTCTTCCGTTTGAATCTGGAATGTATATTATATCTGTAAATGGTAACAGAAGTTTATAACTTTCAATGCAAAATAATATAATACTGTGATAATTTTTCATTTAAATGAAATTGAAATATGTACATAATAACAGCTAATATTGAATGCCCCTGTTCAGACATATTTCAGTTGTATTACCTACTACTTTTGAGAAAGTACACCATACACTGTTTAAAACTACTAATTTTGTATTTCCATTAATTATAAATTTTCCTCTGGCAATATCGTGAAACCCAATGACGGTTCGTGAGTTTTCGTGCAAAAAATACTGCAATCTAACGATGTTCAATAAACTCTCCTTTGTTTAATAATATATTGTTATAAATATGCACATTGTTGAATATGTTACCTTTTTTTGACGAGTCGCCACTGATAACTCCGTTTCCTTACTTAAAATAAAAGAAAATGTTATTATATTATTGTTCACGGCAAATGTATTTTGGTTTTCCTCTTAGTAATAGATAAGAAAAAAGGTGCCGATATTGCACTTTTGTGTAAATTAAGCACCTATAATAATACTGCCAAATTGAGGTCTGTGAATGTTATTTAATGTGCAAATGTCAGCTTTAAAATAAAGATTTTTAGATGAGAAATATCATTTTTATAATTATTAAAGCAAATAGAACCGGCTTCACATCCATTTAAATTA